>VWZW01006398.1:354817-461073 GCA_013397115.1 Edolisoma coerulescens | reverse complement strand
GTAGGGGTGTATTTTAAGAGATGTGCTTCTTTAGTACTACCTTTATTACAAGCACTTTTGCTGTACTAGTAACTGATACAAAACCAGACTAATGTTCTTAAGGCAGGAGCTGCTTTTTTTTGTGCAGTGAAATCAGTTTCATTCTCACATGTTTGCTAGAGAAAGGTTACACAAAGGCTTAACAAAATTAACTCATTTTGTGGAAACAGAAGGAAGTTACAAACTGCATGGCTTTGCCTAAAACATAGCTAGTATTTGGTATGAAGGCATCTTTATTCCCTGGAAGAGAAACTCTTTGGCTGCTGAAAAGTGGTGTCTGTGTTCTCTCCTGTCCTACCTGATTAGGAGATTTAGTGAAAAATCAGTAATGAAACAGCTCTAAATGAAGAACTAATGTTAAATGGAAGGACATAGAGGGATCTATTCTGTATCTGTTAGTTTTGCAAAATATTCAAAACTTCATGAGAGTTGGAACAACTCTCCCATGAGGATAGTCTGAGTGAGTTGGGGTTGTTCAGCCTGGAGAAGAGAAGGCTTCAGGGAGACCTTGGAGCACCTTCCAGTACCTTAACAGGCTACAAGAGAGCTGGAGAGAGACTTTTTACAAGGGCATGTAGTGACCAGGGGCAATGGCTTTAAGCTGAAAGAGGGTAGGTTTAGATTCCTTACTGTGAGGATGGCGAGGCACTGGAACAGGTTGCCCAGAGAAGCTTTGGAGGCACACTGTGGATGCCTCAGCCCTGGCAGTGTTCAAGGGCAGGTTGGATGGGGCTCTGAGAGTGGCATCCCTGCCCGTGCCAGAGGGCTTGGAACTAGATGATCTTTAATGCCCCTTCCAACCCAAACTATTCTATGATTCTATGATACTGCAACATTTAACAGAATTGCAAATATAGTTCAGAATTTCATCAGGTGCACCCAATCAGATGGTCTTTTGAATATTTGTCCATCTATGAAGCATGTATCATTTCAAAGTGAATTATAGTTTTATCATATAATGCAAATGATGTTTGGTATCATCATCTTAGAACTGCACAAGGCTTTGAAAAAATTAACTTATTCTTACAGCCCAAGGATCATTCTGCCCATTTTTCATGAAAGGCCAAGTATTTATGTTACCACTGCATTAAATAAGTACTTGAGGAGGTGCTCTTTGGCTGGGCAGAGAAGAGCTACAAACACAGGGAGGTGCTGTGCTGCTTCAAAGAGCTCTGCTTCTAGATCACTAACCTTGTCTGTGGTTTTAAATCAGATTTCACCTAGAAAAAGCAATATTCACTGCTTACCTTTCCGTTCTATGCTGTGAATGACTGTCCTTCCCTGTTCATCCACAGCCAGTAGAAATGTGGTTATACATTCATTTTCCCCCTGCAAAGAGCAGGAAATGGATTTATCCTCTGAATAATCTGCAGAGGGAAGGAAAAAAGTAATTCATCAGATCAAATTAAATTTAACCTTTAATAACTAGAGAGACTGCTGGCATTGTATTTGTCACAGGCTCATCTGCAGATGGTAAAGAGTGAAAGACAAAAGCAGAAATGCTCTCAGAATTTCTACTAAATTTAATGGCTTTTCTTCCAATTCCAATTTTCTTTAGTTTCTGATTTTTCACTTATATTTCCGAAGAAATGATCCAGATGTTGTCAGTCTGCACTGACTATCTAGTGCACCTTGTTACTTTAGTGAACTGTGTATTTCAATGAATTGGAAGTGCTTCCAAGACTCTTAACTGGCAGCTGTCTAGGAAATGTAATAGCCCTAAATTATGGGACAAAGTAAGCAGTAGAACAAAGTTTGTTCCTTTGGTTTGCAGCTACTCCTGCCACCACTAGATCATGTTTCAGAAGTAGATATACATGCATCAGGCAGCTATGGATGCTGTTAAAAGGGCTGCCTTTCATTTCTTCCACAATAGCCCCCTCAAAGGTCACTGCATGTCCAGTACTGTCACAAGAGTAAATAAAGATTAATAACAGAAAACTGCGATTCTGGGATTTTCTTAATGGGATTCTGGATGAAGCAAATAAAGTGACCTGAGATGACAGTCTGACCCCATTTATTTGTCCCTCCACTTACTGTTGATTGCACAAAAATATAATCCATTTTTTTCCTCCCAGGTTATTCCTAATCTGGGGAGCCGAGAAAAATTCATTCAAAGGGAACAGAGAGACAGAAGGAAGCTGAATTTGAGGGAGAATATAAAGCAAATAAGGCAATCAAAATTGAGAGTACAAGTCCAGAGCCAGAAATGTCATAATTTGGAGTGTAACTATAATATAATATTTTACAGATAAAAAAATACTTTATACCTGTGTGCAATAATACCTCTGGGGCTGAATGCTTATGTTTCCATATAGTCCATGATATGAGCAGCACTGGAAATCTAGGTATGCTTTTCAATGTATTTTAGTCAAACTTCTTAGAATTTAATTTTAGAAGAAAGAAAAACAGTAGGCTTCTCAAACATTTCTTTAAAAATAATTTTCACTCACCATTATTTCTTACCCATTCAAAACTCTTACTGAAATTTCATAAGCAATTGTGCTAAAAATTTTAAAGTCGTCAGACTTTAACATGACGAGCAGTTGAATAGGAATCAGACAAGTATATGTATTTTAAAAAATCCTATGCTACATGAAAAAAAAGTGCTTCATCTACTTTTTTCTTCCCTGTATTGCTTATTATCATAAGATTTGGTCTTCTACAAAATACTATTAAACACCATAGAAAATACAAAAGTATTGTCTGCCCTCCAGTCCTTTTCTCTGCTTGTTATGAACAGAGAACCCTAGCTGGCTGGATTTTAATGGAAACCTGCTCTTGATCTGAGCCTGGTATTTAACCTGTTGCCAGTCCTTGGTGGCAGAGCAATGTGTTATCTACCAAGGGGACAGGCATCCTGGACCTGCTGATTTAACAAGATTTGGTTTTGTTAGAAGGGCCACGAACTGCAGACTCATGGCTCTTGTTGACAAGTCACAGTTCCAGTAACACTGTCAAAAGTTTTGCAATATTTGTACTTTCCCAACTCTTTTAAGCAAGCAGATTCAAAATATTAACTTGCTTACAAAGAGAAAAAAAAAAAGGAAAAGGATAGTTGCTAGCTATCCTGAAAATGGAGAAAAACTTGCAAGCATATACCAAATACCATCCAGAAGGCAGTAACTGCATATAGATTAGTTATTTTTACATTGTAATTTTTAATTTAATGTCATAATTTGAAACCAAGGGGAGCAGAATTCTGATTATGTGCAATGATGTAGAAATAAAAGCAAAAATGCAGTTCAAGCTGTTCAGAATCCAGCTTATGGTTAGTATTTTTATTTCTCTGATGTTATTTTTAGAATGAGGGATCACTAAAGAGAGACTATTGCATATGTTATTTGCAGTTCATCAGCACAAAAATTTGCTTAGGTAGGTAAATTCCTGTAATTTACATCTGTGTAATTTTCTGCATTCTGCAGTGAATCGTCACGCTCTTCTGCAGCCTAATTCTGGTAATTTCAATTATATTTGAAATAACTGAAGTCACACTGGAGAAGGATTCAGGTAACCATGGCAAGCAGGAGACTCAAAGCGTGAAAGACTGTTTCCTAACAGATACATTTATAAAAGGTTCAACAACAAAAAAGTTGGCTGTAAATTTAAATGTCATTATGCCCTTTCTTGTTTGCCTTTTGCTCAACAAAATGCTTTTTTTGAGCAGAGTTCACCTCACTTCGACTCATAACAGAGCAGCGCTGATAATAGAGGTTTATTCAGGCTCCAGTGCCCACTTTGCTGCTGCACTGGGAATTTGTGAGGTGCCAGTGCTATTGGGGCAGGAAAAACTGAGTTTCTCCAAGGAAGTATAACTGTCCCTGTTAGGCTTGTGGCAGGAGCAGTCTGATGCACTGTGGCTGGGGTGGTGGCAGGAGATGCCTTTTAGGAATTTTGGTTCCTCCTTCATGGTGAGTAGAGCAACGAGAGCTCCCCTTACACCCATGTGGCAAAGGGGGGATTAGCCTAATTTAAATGTTCAAGTATTAAAAGTGAATGAAAATGAAAGTTCAGAAGTGATGCCTGCTGTGGAGACAAGCCCAGTAAATGTGAAGCCATCAGCACCTGCAGAGCTGCTGGACACCCCATGCCCTGCTGGGTCCCTGGGGGGGGCGGCTGACCTGACCCGCGGGTGGGGAGCAGGGGGAGAAACCCCCAGCAAACCCAGAACCAGAGCAGGGCAGGGGAAAGCCACGACTCAGAGCGTAAAGGGGACACTCCCAGGAAACAGGAAAATGTAAAGTCTACGCTTTTTTTGTTGCTCCACACTTCCAGTCACTGTATTGCAACATTCACATGCAAAAGAGAAACAAAATTTTTGAAGTGCTGATGTTTTATAAAACCTAGAGCTTTTACTTTTTTCTTTCCCCAAAAGCCTTGAAGCATTAAAGAAATTAAAATATAAACCAGAAAGAAGTATACAACCCCATGAAGCTGCTCAATAATCTATGTAAAATATTATGTGGTGTGCTAGTTATACCACTTTCAGATTGGTGAGTTTTGTTCAGGTAATAGTTTTTATTCTATCATTATTTTTTAGCTATTATTTTAAAGGTTATTTTTTTCTTTCAGGACTTCTTAATGAGGCTACACAAGCATTTAAGATGAAACAGTTTGCAACAGCTGCTTCTTTTTTTTTTTTCTTTTTTTTTTTTTTTGGCATCTGGATGGGAACATGAAGGCTGCAGTAACTGCTGTAAATAAATTTTAAATCTAAAGAAGTAGCTGAGAGTCCCAATCAGGGAAGCACAGGACATGAAAAAAAGCAAATACACAGGAATAGGAGATGATATTGTCATGTTCATGTTCCTGTGACCTCTATGTGAACAGAACCGCATAAAAGGCTGTTTCTGCTCTTGATTTGCATTCATTATATTTGAAAGCATAATGTTTTACGTATTCCTAGCTACAAATATCTGCCACCTTACAAAAGCAACCTGAAAACTTTACTAACTAACTAAAGAGATACAATAAAAGTGCTTATATGCTTTTTAAGCCTGTAAAGATATTTTTATATTTATAAACAAATACTGAAAGGCAAAGCATGATAGCATATCTAGAGAGGCAAAGCATGATAATAATTTTACTAGAAATACAAAATTAGAATTAATTGTTCTTACAAGGGCAATATTTGCAAGGTTTGATCTCTGTATTATTGAGTATTGCCATCAAAAACAAAAGGTGTAACTCTGCTGGAAGGATGTACCTCAGTGACAATTCTGCATGCACACAGCTCTGCATAGGTTTCCAAGAGCAGGCACAAGCCTTAGACATGCACACAGGATTCTGCATTGTCATCCTCATTCTTACATTCATCTTGTTTAATGCTTATGGTACATCTCTGATGTGGATGTTATTAACCTATGTCCTGCCTTACTTAACAATTGCTTGTGCCGTAGGGTTGGGACTAGAATTGCCACTAGAATAAATACAGGCTGCCTGCTGAGCAGGCACCTTCCCTTACAGAAAAAAAAAAGAAAACACTTTTTTGATTTAAAGGTTTGTTTTGGGGTTTTTTGATTGTGGTGGGTTTTGTTGGATTTTTTTTCTGATCGTACTACTTTACTCAAGATTAATTCCTATTCCAGAAATTTCCATTGATGCAGGGCAGTTTTGAATTAAAGCAAACAATTGAAAGATGTGCTTAGCCTTTTAGAACACAAGAACTGTCTTTGCCACTGGTGAAAGGGCTGTGTCTAGTCACCAGCTGTAATCAAGAATCTGCCTAAGGGACTGGAGTCAGATTTGTGTTTGTATGGCTGAAGAAGCCCCACTGAAACTCATGGTACAGGCATACCTTGAACTCAGGAACTTTCATCTATCACTGATTTTCAGGGACTGGTATCTGTTAAATTCTATACTTTCCTGCTTAAACTACTTAGAAAATAGGCATGATCCAATGACTTAATTAACCTGGAAGGGTAATACCAGCCCTGTTCTGCATTTCCTACTTGCCTCAGAAGAACCATAGACAGACAGTAATTCCCTTATGACCCATAATGTAATTCCACAGCAGAAAAACAAGGCTACTTTCAAATATAAAATTACTGAAAGTGGAACCTCCTGCTAATCACACACACACAAGAAAGGAAGACTGAGTATACCAACCCTTTGCCATGCTGACAGTTGCATCAACCAATTTGCATTTTTCACTGCAATCTCCCAGTGACTTGTCATCGGCAGCCAAGTGACATTCCACACAGCTCCTGTGGAAAATAATTCAGCAGCTCATCAATCTCTGCCTGTCACAAAGCCACAATACAAAAGCCAGTACATGTGCATCTGCATTTTAAAAAGCAGCTAAATAAAAGGTCTTCTGCTATGGATACAGCAGTTCTCAGGAATATGATAGGTACTGCCACAAAAAAAAATCTGAACAAAACCAAACAAAAAATCCCCCACCTGAATAAAGGTATTGTGGATAAGCTCTGTCTTGTCCTCTATTCTCTCCCAGTTTATTAGCTACCAGACAGAACCCCAGGCAACATTATTCATGTAGGTCTATTAAAGACGTGGTTACTCACATGTAACTTTCATCTTCAAAAAATTAAAAAAATAAATATTCTGAACACTAAATATTCTCACACTAAGTACCAGCTGAAGGAATTCCTATCAGATGAACAATATCTGAAATTGACTTCAAAGAGATCAAGCTGAGGCATCTACTATGAGTCTGCCTTTGTTGCAAGTCTATTGAATAATGCATTAAAACACTTTTCAGGTGTCTCAACAGTTGTCTCTTGAATATGATTACTTGTCTCAGGAATTACTTAGACCCTAATTATAGTGATGAAACTTACAGGAAAATTATTTTTTTTATTCAATGGTGGAATGATTGAAGTATTATTTAAAAACACAGAGTCTAGACCAATTCCTTTAGAAATCTCTGAAAATCTTCCCATAAATTCAATGAGGATTTTAATAAATCCAGGGTTTATTAATGGAAAATAAAACAATAAACAATTCATATGTGAACATTTCTGAGGAAAAATGTGTTTGCTGATTCTTCGCAAATAGCTTCAGCCAAATTGAGTGGCTGAGACTCTAAGAAGCAGCCTGAAGAAATGAATGCATAAACAAAAAAGAAAGAAAGGAAAGGAGAAGAGAGGAGAAAAGAGAAGAGGAAAAAGGACAGGAAAAAGGAAAAAGGAAAAAGGAAAAAGGAAAAAGGAAAAAGGAAAAAGGAAAAAGGAAAAAGGAAAGGAAAACGGCAACAAAACATCCCTGAAGCCCCTGGCTATCTCCTGTTGCATTGAGTGACATATATCCATGGGAATATGCTGAAGCTGCTGAGTTTATCTTCAGTGGATGGAGGTGACCTTATCACTCTCTCTGGAAACAGTGAATAGTAAAAGCAAGTGGGTAATGGGATAGCCTCTATCTCATGCAGACAAATTCAGTGTTGGTGGTGGTTTTGTCATATTCACCATGTTTCTCATGCTACATTCTCTTTCTCAGCTGCCTTGCCATTGATCTCCATCCCCTCTGACCTGGTCTTTCAGCTCGCTCAGTTACCCTACCCAGGTATTCCCAGTGTTCTCTCTCTTTTGCCTTTTTGTGCCCTGTGTTTCAGCAAGGGAAGACACTGAAACAGAAAGAAAAGATCCAACACTGCATACAATATACATGTTTAAATGGGTTAATGTAATGCCTATCATGTAACTTTATATTTCTTATTCTTTGCCAAATTGGGCAGAGCAAAGCAGCAGCACTGTCCTTTTTGTTTAGAGCAGTTGATGGCAGAAATTCTCTTTGAACATACTGAGAGGCTCAGTTTTCTAAGGTCAAATTTATCACTAACAGAAAGAGATCGATGAATTAATCACATCATAGAACAGCTTTTCACTCAGATGCACTGTAGACTGCAATGGCAGGTATGAAAATACAGTGTTGGAGAGAAATGGGTCTCAACTCTGAACAAGGAGACAGGGACATCATCATGAACCATGCAACCTAAACTGCTCGGCACTCAGAAAGCAAAGCCGGGGTCGTTAATAACATGTGTTCTGTGAAGCCTAACTCAACTTCCAGGTTAAATTTCTACTGAAGACTGCTCCATTTGGACTGTAGCCCTACAAGAGCTAATGTAATACAAGCATGAGCAACGGTGTACTTAGGGTGGTCATCTTCACAACGTGCATATTTTTGGTTGCTTTTCCTGTCATGCACCATAGCAGACACCTTGCATCACAGCAGGAAAGCTACATAAATTGAGCATGCTCAGTAGACAAAAGACATTTCACCATTAACAATCAATTTATCATCAACTTATAAATGACATGCAGTTACCCACTTATTCATTCCCAGACTATTATCTAGTTTATTATACTTGCACCTCTTTAATTCAGCCAAGCTTAACTGAGTTTGGACTATGAATTTGCAGATGTGTGAAGCTTGAGTGGACAACATGACCTTACTTATTCATGTGCATGACAATGGTAATACAAATGCCAAATTTTCCTGTGAGGCCATATAAGTGTCAGATAAGGCCACCATTCTGATTAGTTGTACAGCCAGGGACAGCAGTGGAAGTGTAAAGTTTTGCCTGTGCTGCTTGAAGTTGGCTTAATTGTTTCACATAAGGTCCTTTTGTACAAGAGTAATGCTCATGAGTGGTTGATATATGAGTTGTGACTACCTATGTCAAAGGACAAAGAAGCTCTTGGGTTCTGGTCTGTAAATCCAATTTACAGACATGGCAGTAAACACACTGCTGAGGCAGTATAGGAAATAGATACATGGATGATATAAACATCAGAGGCTTAAAGCCAGCACATTACCGTCTGGAACTGCAAGGGTCACCACAGAGAGGGCATTTTTCACACGTTTGGCCCGAAGCCCCTGGGTGGGTGCAAGCACACGTCCCACAGATGCATTCGCCTCTCCCACTGCACAGTGTCCCATCTTCAGCCACGCAGGTGCTGGTATCAGTTGTGCAATTACAGTATTCCCCAGTCCATCCGCCGTGGCACCTGCATTCCCCACAGTCACAGTCACCATTGCCTGGAAAAACATTTATTATACTTCAGATCAGTCACTGATAATTCAAAAATAATCTGAAGGATGATCTTTAAAATCATTCTCTTTAACAGAAAATATTTTGGTCTCTCCAGCTCTTCTTCCAAACATCTTTCTCTCCCAGAATCTTCAGTTTTAAGTCAGAGGATCCGATTTTTGCTTAGACTGGCTGTAAGCCAGTGCGGCTCCATTCTCTTTACTGGAGTCCTCCATGCAGATCTTGTCTCCTGGCAGTGCACAACCTACTGCGTAAATACTTCCAATTTAAAATGGTACAGCCAAAACTATATTAAGTCTAAAGACCATTCATATATAGTAATTCTTTATACAGAACCGATTGCGACTGAACAGATGATGAAAATACGACTTCAGAAGCTCCCGGCTGAGGGTGAGCCCGTAAAGCTCTAAGTGCAGACACCACAAGCAGCACTGAGGGG
This sequence comes from Edolisoma coerulescens, assembly GCA_013397115.1. Lineage (NCBI taxonomy): Eukaryota > Metazoa > Chordata > Aves > Passeriformes > Campephagidae > Edolisoma > Edolisoma coerulescens. Next base: position 451,579 of record VWZW01006398.1, on the reverse strand, counting down.
CCGTACCTGCACACTGAAGCCCTCTGTGCCTGACGCAGGAGAAGTCGTCGCACTCGCAGCGGGGCCCGTAGACCTTCCCGTAGGGGGACGGGTGGCACAGGCACTGCCCGCAGTAGCAGTCGCCTCTGCCGCTGCAGGAGCTGTGCCCGGCCGGGCCCCGGCAGGAGCTGGCGCCGAGCGAGCGCTCGTCGCACTCGCAGCGCGGCCCCACGTACCCGGGGCTGCACACGCACACCCCGCACTCCAGGGAGCCTTTCCCTTGGCTGCATTGTGGGCTCTTCATCTCAGCCTTTGCCTGACAGTTACAGCTGCAGAGGGGATGAATTTCCATTTCCAGCACGTCGCTGAGCCCCACAGGTTTTATCTTGATAAGCCTTCTGGTTTTTTCACAAGAAGAGAGACTTACAGTCACATTGAAAGACACCTGGAAGAGAGAATGGAGGCTGCAGGGAGCTGGATCACAGGGAACTCTGCAGGGTGCTCAGGAAGTGCATGCAGAGGACACAGCAAGAGGGTCATAGATACTGCCTGCATTTTGGTAGCTTGTTTGGAGGAAGATCGTTTAATAAAGAGCAAACTCTACCTTGGTGTCCTAAATTATATGAACTTCATGTCTTTGGAGAGTATGTTCTTCACTTACTGTATCTCCCACTTTCACATGAGAGCATTTCCTCTGATGTCGAAAAAAGGTCCCGTTGTTACAGATGGCCGTGAAGGAGAGATTGAGCCCTTCCGTCTCTCCCAGGATCTCCAATTCAACCTCAGACCTCAGCTCCTTCAAGGAAAAAAGCGTGAGATGAACGGAGTGATCACATTGCCATGTGCTGCCACTGCTCCACGTCTGTGTAACGTGGACTGTAATTTATCCTGACTTACACTGGAGCACACGCGTCCTTTGGCACTTTGTTTACAGAACTCACTATTGCAAGAAAAATGAGGAACGAGCAAAACAAAGCCAATGCCGACAGAACCAGCTTTCAGTGGAAAGCAACGGTGGTATCACTTTAATATCCGCTCACAGGGCTTATTTCCTGCCCTTCCAGGAGAACAAATTCAATGTTTTATTAAATCACCTTTCATCACTCTGCTGACTGATGCAGGTTTTCCTTTAGGTCTGGACTTACTGAGGAGAAGATTTGCGTCCCTGATTGCATTGCTAGCTCTGGGCTTTTCCTGATTAGCCAAACTGTGTCAATATTGCTCCCTCCCTTCCTTTCTTCTCACAATGGAAATTCCTGCTTCATGAACTGTTTCTGCTATTTTAACCTGTATTCAACAACTTCCCCATTATTTAAATCAATTTGTTCAACCAAACTTTCGTTTTGTAAGTCGCAAACTGTCTTCCTGAACTCACTCATACTAGGTATTTATATTTTAAGTCTTTAAAATATTTTATAGCAACTTTGCTTACACAACCTTAATCCAAAGCCTATCACAGGCCATGGGGAAATTCCCTATGACTTCATTGGCCTGTGGATCAAGTAAATGGAAATTTTTCAAAAGTACCTCAGCAACTGCTAAGAAAACAACTCACTGACTTGACTTTGTGCTCATGGAAGTTTAATTGCTTGCAAAATACCCCCTGTCCTTCAATCAGAGCACCAGGCACTTGCTGACCTTACTTCAGTGAGTCATTCTACTAAAGGTAGCAGAATGACTCACTGGAGTAAAGGTCTGAGGGGGTAAATCAAAGTAAAAATAGAATAGGTATAAACCTGCATAGACAACTCCCTGTCCTCTGTACGTGTTCTGGATTCCTTGGAAATTTGTCTTAGTGTTGTAAAACCGTGCCCTGGGCATCAGGTTTGTAATGTTGGCAGCTTTGGGTATGTCCAGATTTCCATTTACGTTTGATTTTTAGGTAGGTGCTTGTGTCGCTATTGAAACAACGTGGAGTCGTAGAGGATAGTTTGTTTTCAATAGCTGGGCTCTCCCAAAAGGACCCAATACAGCAAACCTTTAGGTAAATCTGTGTCTGTGGGCATGTGCTTATGTTACTGGAGGTATCACCAGTAGTCCCCCTTCCACCAGCTGCAAAACTACAAGGTGCAAACAGAGTGCAGCTGTGAGAGAAAAATAAATGCTGCTGAACACCAAACGGTAATACTTTGAATTCTGGAGTCTGTTTTGGGTTGTTTGAATGTGTCTTGCTGTTGTGAGAGATCAAATTATTCATCTTACACCACTGAAAATGAACACAAACTGTGATAAGTTCAAGGGTTTTAGATCCTAATATCTGTGAGCACTTCTAATGACGTTTTAAAACTACTAAGCTGTCTGGCCACAGTTTGAGGACAAATAGCAGACAGTTTAGTGAGCGTTAAGCCATTCACAGAGAAACATTTGTGGTTCAAAATATTTTGTGAATGAAACAACAGACAAAGCAGTGCTACATACTTGTGCCCTTGTGTTACCTGTCCTTTCTAATGTGTTGTTTCTTTAGTCTCATTTTTGTGTAAGTGCAAGGATCAGAAACTGAAAAAAGAAGTGGAATTTTCCTGAAATTTTAAATTCTTGGAATGGCTTTAATCAAATGGCCTGCTATCTGTCACAATGCATTTTAGCCTGCAGCTCTGCAACACAAAGTTGTGCAGAATTCAATGCTAAACAAAGTAGGCAGAAATATGCTTACAGGAGAAAATGAACCATACTTGGAAAGAACATGAGAACTCCTTGCAACAAATATTTTGACAGCTCAGACTTTCTTAACTTGCTTACTTCCTCTCTGAAGCTTTAGGATGGCAACACATGGTGAATGGCATTAGCAAACCTTGTGTTTGTACAGCAAGTAAACACTCAAAAACACTTTAAAAGCGTTAAAAGATTTAGCCTAACTCTACTCCCAGGGGGCAAAAAGTTATTTATTCCTTTTCTTGTGAGTAAAGAAGCAGAGACAGGACACTGGATTACACTTCTGAGAGTATCATGAGAAGTTTCTAACAAGAGTAGCATTAGATCTGTTTTGCATGTGATTTTCAGCTGTAGGTCTCCTGTCATTTCCCTCTTCACAGTCGAAAAAAATTCAGATACCTTTACTCCTGTCAGATGAAGTGGTTTTTAGTGCTTCCTGCTTGGAAGATTTTCAATCATGAAACAATAAGATTGTTAACCTTTGAGGTTAAGAGTAATAAAATGGACTTGGGGAAATTTTGAGTGTGACATGTTACTGCCTGTACACTTTTTACATCTTGAAAGAAATGTGGGATTTTCTATGTGCAGCTCTGGTGCGTGGTCCAGACATGCTGTGCCTGGATGAGGCTGTGACGAGTTATGGCCCAAAGGCAGGAGCACCCTTCCTGCAGCCACCTCCCTGCCACTCCTGCAGTGCAGCAAGCCCAGGGCTCAGAGCTCTCTCCAAGCCATGCCCGCGGAACAGATGAAAACAGGATCAGATGAAACAGCTCAGGAGCTCCATCGTGGTCTCCACTGCCAGCTCTGGGAGCTGCTCTGCTCAAAGCATGCTGCAGCTCAAAAGCAGCTAAAAAGCCAACAGAGCCAGGAGGCTGAGGACAAGACAGAGGACATCATTTTGCCTTGGTGTAAACCTTAGTGTGTCCTGTACTGTGTTCTGCAAGCTCCTGTGGGCTCCACATCTCAGGAGGCACTCATGAGTGTCACGGTGGGTAAAGAGACGGTCAGATAAAGTTACCAAGGGAATGGAGCAGCCAAGGAGAGACTTAAAATACTGGGACTGTCTAATTTGGAGAGAAGATTGGGGGTGTGACACAATATTATGAAATCACGAAGACATGAAGATAAGGTGAATGCAGAGCTGTTACTCAACAAACCCTACAACACGGGAATGGAGGTGCACTCAGTGAAACTTTAAAACATAAGAAGTAAGATAGGAATAAGAAAAATGTACCTTGACACAGTGCAACTGAACTCCTTCTTGTCATAGAAGGCAACAGAGGCCAAAAATATCGGCAGGATCAAAAAGGAGAATAGGGAAAAAATCATAGGCCATAGGAACATAAGCACACGCTAAGGAGAAGAGGCAAGGATTCACTTCACTCTTCACATTTTCAATATTCCAGTGGAGCATCATTCCTCACTTCCATTACAGCAAAGGCACCAGGACACAGCCCCGGGACAATTTTTGTGTGTTTTTCCATTACTTACTGACAGCAAAATGGTATTTTAGCTGTTAAATGTAGGAACCTGTGTCTGTACATTAGACTGCCAGCTTGAAGAAATGCTGATAGGAACCAGATGTGACTAGCAGCAGGTTGGAATCCAGAAGTGAAATCCTGTTGCCACTCAACAGTTTAGCAATAGCTTTGCTCATGAGAAGGTTTCCTCGTCTGTATTTATTGCAATTTGTACACTCCCAAGATTAACCCTGAGGTTCTCTCCTTATAAAATTTTCCATAAAATGGAGAATCTTCTGGTATTTTCCATTTAATTGTAAAAAATCGTAATTCAGCAATTGTATTGCTCTCATTGCTTTTATAAGAGTTGGAAGAATTTGGTTTCCTTCCTATCACCAAGACCAAAGTAATTTTGGGACAGTGATGATCATCTTATTCAGGTGATAGAAGGAAGAGCAGAAAAAAAAGTAAGGGAAGAAACAGAAGTTATTTGTGAGGCTATTTGTCATTGTAGACAACTGGTAGAGCAGGTTTTTAATAAAAATGGGCTGAGACAGAAGAGAGAAATCTATGGTGTATCAGCATATATGTAAATTAATGTATCTGTGCAAAGACCTGCACAACTGCCTCAGAACATTCCTCTGAGAGAGGAGAACCAGGCGCCCAGGATGCATTTTACAAACAAAGCTCTGAAGAGCAGCGCTGTGTTTATGTTCCTGACATCGTTACAGTATTGCTTTGTATTACCTAAACAAACCCATTCAGGTCCTGGTACGACCTAAACAAACCCATGTTGGCTCCTATGTTCTTTTTAAAAACCTCAGAACAGCCTCACAGGGGCAGCATCAAATTGCTAAAGCACAGAGGAGCACTGAGCACAAATAGTGTTTTTTCCCCACAGATATTCCTGCAAAGCAATTGTTTGTGTGCTCTGGTGGCAGCTACCAACAGGGAGAGAGCTGAGTCCCTCTTGAGGTGTGGAACTGAGAGACCTGAATGTTAAAGAAGGCTTAAGACTGGGTGTGAAATACAGGAATATGAAGAAGGCAATGCAGATGAGACACTGATTTAAATTCAGCATTCCAGCAGAACTAAGGATTGAGAGGTTACAGGAATTTTGTTTCTGTGCTTACTTAATCCTCAGAGTGAACACTTTTCCCGTTAAGGTCAGCACCTAACATAAAAAATGATGTAATCAGTTCGTAAAAGGAATCAAAGACACTTTTTGCCAAACTGCAAATCAATGTTGAACATGTAAACATGAAGGAAGAAACTGCATTGTAACCATCTTACCTCATATGCAGCAATGATCAGCTGGAGAATATTTCCAGAGTCCTTCTGTAGTCGTCCAACGGTAGCGCCAGGAATAAGCTTTGCATAATTCTGGAAATCAAAAAAAATTAATTTAACGCACAACAAAAGTCTAGGTGACAAGGAGCTACCATCTAAAAAACCCCCAAACCCGAACAAAAAGAAAAAACCAACCTCAAAACAAAAACAAAAGAGCTCACAATAAAACCAAGTACATTGAAGGCAACTGAAATAAATGACAGTAACATTTGCAAGAATTCTTGCAGTCTCCGTTGCACACGTCTTAATGAAAACGTCAGTTGGAGAAGAGCTGGTTTCATTTAAAATTCTTTGAACATATATTGCTAAATCACCTCTGTGTGCTTGGAAGTTTGATACTATAGTATTCTTCAAGCTCTAATTTTTCAAATTTAGAAGGAAGATGCATTTTATCAACAGTTGAGTTTTTCTCTAATAAAAATGTCCAGAAACAGATTCAGCTGCTCTACTGTTGCTGCTCCAGAGTCTTGGACACTACATTCAGCAACTGCAGTCACTTTTTTATCTTTGCACATGTATCTCAGTGCTCTGTGGTTATGATGGATTGTATGTGGAATTTCTGTTAATAATATAGTGCCAATTTAGAAATTTATTTCCATGATAAGCCGTCTTTTCTTTTTGCATTAAATTCCATTGTGACACCAGCATGACATCTGACAGCTAGATTTTAAATATGGTGAATTAAAATTTATTTTGCCTGATTGTTAACTACATTAAATTCCCTTGCTTTTACCCATGCCTTTGGAAAACAATGTGTTCATCATTTAAAAAAACACATTGTAGCACTAATTTTCCTTTACACATTATCATATCAATGCTGTTATTTTAAATAAAAGAAAAATATCCAGAGAACTATTAATAAACATGGATAATTTGATAACCTTATGTACTTATTATACTTCATATCTCCCAAAGCCCTGTGATTACTTTATGTATTATGTATGGAATAGTGATCATTCATTAGATTTCTGGTGCTATTGTAAATCAGTGGGATTAACTGCATTTTATGTTACAGCTGGTGACTTTGCATTCCTGACTCCTCCTGTGATTAGTGCCCTCTCAAGGATTCTTGGAATATTGAAACTCTGCGTTTCGTACATGTGGACCTTTTGTGAGAAGAGATGATAAACCTGGAATTTAAAATACAGTCCCCTTTAATCTGTGGTATGCAAAACAAACAGCAGGGACATGCTGCTCTCAACAGTTTGGTTGATCTCTTCTCTTTGAACAAAAATTTTCTGCGTGGTGATACAAGGGTGGCGTTTCAAGCCCAGGCTGAGTGTGTCTCCAGTCCATTGGTTAAACCTCACCTCTTAGCAAATATTTCTGCTCAACCACTGCCAAGGTGAGGCAGATGGATGCTTTTGGGGTGCTACTATTGCAAAACATCCAAAGGATATCACAGAATTTAGTCCTTTGGCAAATATTCATTAAAAGGTGAACTGCCATTTTATAGGGATACTCTGATTCATGTAAAGCAAATTTGACAATTATATATTTGAGCTCAGTGTGGTTATGAATATATTTTAGCAGTGTAAATGATAAAAGAATTTTCATCATAAATAGTGTGCCACGCCAAATATATAAATATAATTTGAAATTCTGTATGAGTGTGGAGACTAGAGTATTTTTAGTTCAATTTTCAGCAGTGCAATGCAGCCTGAAACCCTAATTTTTAAGCTATTTCTCCTGTGAAATAAAAAGAAATAATTCATTCAAAAATGAGTAATTTTTGTTTCAAAAGAAATGCTGCTTAGTCAGGACTAAAGACAGAGTCTTTCCCTTATCTAAATTTGAATACATTTTTAAATAATTCCGCTTGAAAACAAATAATATCAGCAATAGTAGCAACTATTTCATGAAAGCTTAAAGACTAGTGTTTTCTTTTATACCAATGGACGATTTGTTAAAATATAAGTATTATTGCCATATTCACAGATGCTTTTTGAGTGAATAGCTTTTATAGAATGAAAACATCCCCTGCTGCTTTGGCAAGACTCAGCTGAGACTAATGATGCTAAAAGTTAGACATACATGAATATATTATAAAAGACTTTTTTTTTTAAAAAAACCCCATTCTTTTTAAAAAATAATCTCAGATAATCAGGGCTCAGTGTAAAGAATTTTCTCTCATCTCTCGCATTTACTTTTGAGTGGCTGTATAAATCTTTCCACATGATTGCTTCTGAAGTTCTTGTGGTCAGGAAGAGCATCAGATCTAAATGATCTCTTGTGGTCACTGTCCTTTTTAGGTGCATGGAAGGTTCAAAAGCAAGACCAGCTCTGTTAAAAGCATAGGTGTTCTGTGCTTGTGCCACCCCTAATATTTGTGTGTTAGATAATAATACACATGTAAGTGGATAAACTGAAAATTCAGTTGAAGAGGATCAAGAATATTACATGTCTGAATTATTCTGGGCTAAATTGTTGGGGATTACACAGGGCTAGAAATACAAAATGTATATTTGACAGTCTGAACACTGCACTTAAGACTAATGGAATCTATCAAGTCTATTTAAAGAGGTGCTTTCTAAGTCCTCACAGTAATTTTAATGTAAGTTTGTCTCTGAGAACTCAATTATAAATAGCAATAGTCAGTATTGGTATCTGATATAATTAGATGCTGAGTTCAAGTAGATTTGAGATATCTGGGGAGAGTCTTTCCACCTCAAAGAAAAAATGGAAGGGTTTTCTGAGGGAGACTACAGAATTTCCCTCTCTGAAGCTTTACAAGAGAAGTGAAACACCAAAACTTTTAAGGGTTTAGGGTCCTCTGCCACCACTTCCAGGCTACCTGAGCAGGGGCCTTACCACAAGAATAATTCTCAGTGTCTTGCTTTGTTCTTTTTACATTCTTAAGCATAGATAGTGGTTATTTACATTTATATTACAAATTTGCATCAGGGAGATGAAAACATGGCACTATTTCCCTACATCCTACACAGACCCTTGAAAGTATATTAATGTCTGGAAAAACTGCACTGCTGTGACACTTGTATATGACTTTTGTACTTTCTTTGACTTATTTTTTACATCACCTACAGGACAAAAAGCAGACCGTAACAACTACAGCTATCCAAATAAATGAAAGAAAGCAGTATTTAAAGACAAAATCATAAGATAGATTATAGTCAGTGGGATTAGTATACACCCTATAAGACAGAAGATAGTTGTACTTTCTTTTTTCTAACAGAGAAAGTAACAAGAGCAAACCATTCCCTAGCTGGGTTAACCATGATTTGTATTTTTTGTTAACTATAAGCCCTTGTTTAGTGTTCCCCACGAACAAAGGGTGCCTCTTGGAAACTTTGATACTGGCATAAGACACAGGGATACTGAAATAGAAACACCGTGATAAGAGCGCTGGTGGCCAACTCTGAGGGTGGCCACAAGCAATTTCCAAGGTAAAATACAGTGCCATCAGCAAGAGAAATGTTTCTTTGGACAAAAAAAGGCTCTGTAATTCAAAGAGGTATTTCCAAACTACCTTCCCAGAACAGCCCTTATTCATGAAGCACCTATTAAAAAAAGCACCTATGAAGAAAAATATTTCACTTGTCATTAATTGGATCCCTATTAAGAAATTGTTGAAGCCACTGCATTTGTAAGTGACCAACTTCTACTGTAACCGATCTAAATTTTCATGATCCAGCTCAGTATTCAGTACAATCTTCAAAAAAGCCAGGCAGTCAGTGCTTCAAGACTCAGTGTTCCTTCCCTTGTTAAGGCTGTTACCTGAGAATCAGCTTATGAAATTTGTGACTCTTGTCACTTCTGTCAAATGGCTGGGGCATCAGTCTTACTCCAAACAACTCCACCGCTGGAATCAGGTGCAGAAGTACTGGGGAGGTCTTCTCTGGGTTACATAGAAATAGAAAACCATCCTACTGGTGACTACCTCAAGGACTCAGCTGCTCTCTCTTTTTCCCTACTCTTTCTTTCCTATTTTCCATGTGGTAGTCACAGCAGAGGAGCACCTCTCCTCATTACTGTCCTCCTGGTTTTAATACAGAATGCTTTGCAAAGGCTTTTCCTTCAGAAAGCCAGTCTTATTGTATCAGCAGGACCATCCTTATTGGCTCCCTCTCAACCAACCTGAATAAATTTGGATGAACAATTTCTCTCTGCTTGTCCCTTTTCACACAGCAGGATGTAGCCAGGCAGCCAAGCTTGGGCAGCAAAACCCCTTATTACCCACAATGAACTCCTATCTAGAATTTCTTTTACCATGTGAAGATTTTTTTCCAGGAGTAGGACTGGACAGAAAATGAAATAAGAACTGTCAATATCGATCTTATTTTATCTTAGAGGGCTTTTGCTCACATTCACTGTAAGAACAGGGAAGCAGCTGTTGGCAGCTTTGCCTCAGCTCACAGCTGGAATATCCAAGGGGTCAAAAGTAGCACAGGGCTGCTTGCAGCTGTGGAGGCTGAAAACAGATGCCTGCACAGAAGACTGATGGAGTTGCAGGTATGAATGATATTCCAGTTATTAAAAATACAGATTTGCATATCCATATCCACTGCTCCTCTGCTTTCCCCTCTCTCCTGGCTCCCATTTCCAATGACAACTTCACACAGCAGGAAATTACTTCACTGAAGAGGATCCTGCAAGTCCTAATGTCCAAAATTCCTGTAATGAAGTGTTTTCCTTCAGTAGTCATGAGCAGCAATACATGAGGAAAGAGGACTTTGTCCGTCATCTATTTTACTTTTCATCTCGGCACTGGTGTCCTATCAGTCTCATTGGAAAGAGTCACAGAAATAAAGAAAAATAAAAAAAAAACCACTAAACCAAGACCTCATGGTGCATGAAGATAACTGCATGTTTCAGGTATATTCTTGTTTTATAAAAGTAAGAAAAGGTTCAACTCTCCTCTAGCCTTATAAAACACAAGAGGCTAATCACAATAATTACGCTGAATAGTTTAGCAATGCATAGTTTGTCAATCCTTGACTTAAAGGATTAGTGTGATTCAACTTAAAATCCAATTTAAAACTTACCTTAGAACACCAAAATCAATACATGAAGAAGCACTTCAGCAGAAGAGCTTTCCTCTGATATACAATTTCCTAGTTATTTTTATCACATAAATATCTTGTAGAATTCAGTCCTTAGTAGCAGAATTACTCTAACAGCTGTGCAAAAAGGTGAATTTTAAAACAAACACTGGCAGACTGAACATTGTAGTTTGCTCACCTCATATATGTGAACTTGCTCATTTGTTACAGCAAAAATTAATAGAACATTGTTCTGCATGAGTTTGTCAGTTAATTGTCCAATTGTGGGATACTCCTGCAAACAAACAAAAGAGGGGCACGTCAATCTGTTTCTCACATGCTCGCAGTTACTGTCTCCCATGAAACACACATTCAAGTGATCATAATGAACACTTTGTTCTCTGTGTAGTATAAACTCTAATTAGGAATACGTGTATACAAAATAAAAGATAGCACATATAATTTTCTCGCGTTGTTTGTAAGGAAACCCCTCTGTGAAAAGTACAGAGCCAGATTCCATAGTGGGAGCTTGGCTCAGTAGCATCTGTTTTATATATATATATTTAATCCAAAGAACAACACTGCACCAGAGCAATTGGGTGTTTGTCCTACAATGAACACCATAGTGTATATATTCAGTATTTTTGAACACTGAATCTTAAGCTGGTAAGTTCTCCTACAGGAACAGTGTCCTGCAAATTCCTGAACTAGTCCTGAATTCATACCCTTTCAGGGAACATAATTAATGCAAATCTTGCCTTCCCTGCAGAAGGAAATACTATTTAGTCTAATTCCATGGACTTCCCTATTGCAGAAATCAGATTTATTCTTTTTTCTTAGTTATAATCTATCCTAATTCCATACAAACACACTGTTCTCTCTTTACTGAAATGAGCAGTTACAAATAAAACAGATTATGTGAAATACCTGGATTCCCCAGCTTTTAAACATTTCAGTGCTTTTACACATTTCAGTGCTAGTTTTCGTAATTGTTTGTGTTAGTCTTTAAATTTCCAGGATGTGAGAGTGTACAAAATCCATAGTTAATTACCAGAACAGTTGACATGGAATATTCATTATTGTGGTCCAAGTGACAGTTCCCATCATTAGGAATAACAATCCCTGCCAGTTTACTGTCCATCCCAAAATGGGAATCAGCGTCACTCACAAACACCAGCAAATGCAGAGAATCATTCCTCCATCCAATTTTTTCCTGTCATTTAAAACACATCAGTTTAGCAGGCTATATTGCATCACAACATAGAAAATTAGCAAAATATTTGGAGAACGGCATCTCAAAATAAATGAAGAGCATCATTCTCAAGGAAGTATCAAAGACAACACAACATCTCTTAAGAGATGATGTTCATTCCATTTTCTTTGGCTAACATTTTGTTTCCCCATCCCTGTGTTTAATAACATGGGTTGGCCATGTTCATGTCAATCTGCCTACTGCTCTAAACATAATTGATAAAAAATATTTAAAGAGAAAGACAGACCCAGCAATTATACAGATATTTGGGCTTGTTTGTCCCTGGCAATTGAAAGGAAATTTAGACTAAAATATTGTAATATGCATGTTTTACTTGTACAGCCAAAAGTATTTTCACACATATTTAATGAGGCTCTTGGTTTGTGTTAAAATTTTTTGAAAAATAGTCTGTAATATTGAAATACCAACATGTAATACTAAAAGAGGTAATACATGGAATAATATTATACTTGGAAGTTTCAATTACCTTGCAAACAGCTGCCTGCATAATTGCATCAAATCCTCCCTCTGGAGTGTCTATATTAGCAGAAATTCGCTGTCCTTTCACAATTTCATTGAATTTTTCAGCATCATTTGTTAGGGGCAAAACATGTTTATATCCAAAGGTGGGTAAGCACTCATATGGTACACTTCTGCAAGAAAAGTGAGGCAGCTTATGGATGATACAGAGTGTAAAATCACTACAGTGGCTGCTTCAGAGGCCTGCCTGGATTAGTTTTGGTCTTACATCTCTCATCTGTGCCTGAGAAGATTTAGTGAAAAACATAAGATAATTTAAGAGCATCCAGTGACTTGGGCAGTGCAAATAATCAGCATAAAGGCTGGGAAATGCCTCCTAGGGCAGAGTAATTCAGCCAGTTACCAACGTGCAGCCCTTGCCATGCCCTCTGCTGTGCCTTGGTTTCATATTTGGGAGCATATTGGGATCTGTAGTTCCTTAATGGCATCCAGAGAGCACCAGCAAGGTGCTGCAGCACCACTCTGCTCCAGGTTGCAGAGCACAGCTTCTCCCCTACGCAGGTTAGGTAAGGGCTAGGGGCTGGGGCTGGGGAGACTGCTAGACCTTAAGGGGGGAAAAATGCAGGAAAATAGCATTGATGGCTGAAACTGGTATTCTGTGTTGGGTTTGAGTTTGCAACTTCTTAGTAGAGTGTCATAAAATTCTTAGATAGATGGATAGACAGATAGATAGATACACACATAGCAATGCTGCGTACCTTTTTGTTAACATATTAAGCACATTTGTAACTAGCAGCAAAAGCTAAAAAGCAGAATCACTCCCAGATTCCTCTATCCGAATAAAGTACAATGCAAGAGAAGAGTGATCAGAGGGTGAAAGTATAAGAACCAAATCTTGTTTCACAAACTGACTCATTTACAGCTGGAAGAGGGCAGAGTTTCCAGTGAAGCTGCTGAAATTAATTTTAGCCTAAAGATTAGGATTATGACTTAGTGTTGGCATGCAAACAGATGTTGGGACTTTCCCTGCCTACCTGCAAGGATTGTTTATTTCTGCAGCTGTAGTTTTGATAAATGGTGAAACTGGTTTTTCAACAAAAGATCCAAACCCCAGTCTGAAGTTGCTTGTCAGTTTTGACATCTCTTTGGAAAGAGTCGAACCCAGTTCTTTGATTGTATTCAGATCATCATCCATGGAAGCTGAAAGATCCATGAGGTAGTAGAGATCAATTGGATAATCTTCAGTCTGGCGAACCTTGATCTGTATTGTTTCTTCATGTCCTGTTAAGGTCAGGGAAAGTGGGATACAGATAAAGCACGAGCAATGCCAATTTCTTCATAAACTTCTATACGGTGACAATTATCTGGTATTTTAAATCACCAGTCGCATTAACTAAAAAAATCCAAAATTGTCTGTCAACAAAAAAATCTCAAATAAGGGTCTGAAAAATTAAAAGTGGTTCTAATGTCTGGGGTTTTTTTCTAAACAGTTCTTCAGTAATGCCATAAGCACAGAATTAAAACTGTTTGCTATAATTTGAAAAAATATGAGAATATCCCTTCAGCAGTATGCAGCTTTAGAAAATTTAGATATGGAACTAATTAAAACTAGAGGTAGCACTTTAGGGTCCTACCATATCCTTTAAAAATTTAAAGAAAGTCAAAGTGTACACAGAGATTTTATTCTAAGTTCCAGCACTATGACCTGACCTAACTGGATGTCTCTTACTTTTTTTTATTCCAAATTTTCTCCAGGAAAAATTCACATCTGAAGGACCCCAAGGTAGGTCTGGAATGCTACCATAAATTTCACTGGTACCTTGTAAATCCTCAAAGCAAGATTTTATGCTGCCTCTGAGATACTCTGTTTGCCAGACCAGCAGGGGAGAGGCACAGGAGCTCAGCTGGGGAGGAGCCAGGGGCTTTCATTCTCTCCCTGCCACCTCACTGGCAAGAGAAGAGAGGAACTAAAAATATATATCCTTATTTTTATGATGTACCCTACACTTCTGAAAGTATTCTGAACTCAGTTGAACCTAGTTTTCATGCAATGAGTCAACAGATAATTTTGGACTTAACACAGGTTTTCATCTTTATTCTGTCAAGATATTTTTTAGACTGTTCAATCCAAGAAGCCTCAGTTTATCACATTGTCTGAAACAAAATATCCCACACCTATGAACTGTGACTTACCTGGTCGCAGCCTCAGAGTTAATTTTTGGGGAGAAATCTGTGTGACATCAGAATTGTTCTTCTGGGATGATGCAGTTAGGGGATAATTTCTGTGAATTTCTACTTCTGAAATGGGAAATTCAATCAAATTCAACTGGCATCCTTTGGACAAAAGATTTTCCAGGGTATCACACCTCCCATGAATTCCAGATGAGTCTGTGTAATTCTAATGCAAACAGGAGAAGGAAGGGACGAGTTAAGTATTTTTACTGACTAGCCACCAGCACCTGCCAGACAAAAGGTCAGTCCAATGCAGGGAACAGAAACAAAGGTGCAAGTTTGTGCAAACTAGTGCAGAGCTAGATCTAGGTGGCACAGAAACCCAAATTTGCCCTTCATGGGTCATGTCACACAGGTGTATAATTAATGTAACTTACACTGACTTGTTATCCTCGGAGAAACTGCTCTATTGTTGGGGAATGGGAATTGTGCCACTCACTGCATTTGGCTTCTCACGGTACTGGGAATGGTAACACAAAGCCCCTCTGAGCCACTGTTTTTTCTATCACAGGATTATGCCACACATTGATCAGTCCTTCCTAGACAGTTTTGAACTGCTGATGGAAGCACATCGTTTAATAACAGAAGAGGTCTTGCTGATAATAAACTCCTGGACATTTTGTGACAAACTGATTGTGGGCTACCCAGTGTTTACTGGTTCTTTTTTTCTGACCTCAGCTCTCATTTAACCTGTCCACTGAAGCAGGCATCAAGTCCTTGTTCCTCTGCCTGGTACCCAACAATGACCACAGCCTGTCCCCACGGTTCCCCAGCACCAGCGGTGCTCTCGGCATCCCCACGTCTGAATTTGGCCCAGCATCCTCCTTGACCTTCTCCCATCCAGAGGAAATCACAAGCCTATTGACATCTGTTGGATATCTCACAGTTTATTTTTGTTACTCAATTCAAAGCATTGATATGCATTCCTTTCCACAGCACTGCTGCAGGGTAGCTACCAACCTCGCATAGTGGTGAAGTTAATGGTTACTTTCACAAAGAGTAAAAGTAACCATTCTGTGCCTTATTACCACGTCCCAGAGCTATGTCTAGAGTTAAGATCCTCAAAATCACTCAGCTGTCTCCTGGGAACTGCTCTGGCCTGCAAGTCCTTTTGACCAAAACCTGAGCAATGCCTGGCAGAACCAGCTCTGAAACATTCAACTCCTGGCAGACGGTCGTGGGCCCATACCATGGGGATGCTGCTCTCTCCTGGGTTTGGGCAAGCAACCCATGGATCAGCCATTAAGCCACAAATATTCTCTGAATTCAGTCACTGAAAAACTTTCCATGCAAAACAAAACAAACTTACTTTAAACTTATTAAAACCAGAACTATGACCCCTCTTTCCACCAAAACATCACCCTTCATGCCTGAAAATTGTTAGGGATCTTATATATTTTGGTGGAAACAATGTTGAGGCACCTGCTGTGAACAGTGGTTTATTGTTCTCCAGACTGAACCTGGTGCCTTTGCTCAGGCAAAACTCTCACCCACTGCTTCTTGAATACAGTGCACATAAAGTACATGTACCATTACAAACCTTTCACAGGGAGGTCCCTATCATCTCCTTTAGTTACACACTTTGTAACTTTTCAAAATGTGTGAAGAAACATCCTCATATTTCAAATACAATTACAAATTGTGTTCTTATCCTACAGAAAACAGTGGTTTCTTTGGAGGTGCTTTTGTTTGCTCTGACACTAAAGCTCCTATGTCTTTTGCAATCTTGATGTGCTTTTCTCTTACAAAGAAAGGAATGAGCTTATGAACAAAGAAGAAAAATCATGCTTACTGCACTGAAGTTTTCAATAGTTCCACAGTTTTGCTTGTTTTGGTTTTGGGTTTTTTTAAATCAATGAATTATGTTGGGCTCTTTTTTTTTTCCTAAAAATACACGGCAGTAGTCAAAATTATGTGATCCGACTTCAATAAAATCCTGTTTTATAGTACAAATATAAAAACTACTGCAAACACACAAATGTGGGGTTTTTTGACCCTCACAGTAACATATTTTGCAAACAGAAAAAGACCTTTTTTTAGATTTTTTTTTGAACATGCAGTTTTGTCTTTGTGAGCTATTTCATAAACCAGTATGTTAGTCCCATGCTACTACATGAAATAGTCATTTTGCTATACACAAAAATGATAAAAACTTTTAGCAGCAAAGGTACAATCCAGAAACTAAAATGAAAAGGATTTATTTTATTTCTCTAGTATTTCTGTCAAGTTTTTAGTTGCTATAGCTGACTATCTTGTTAATACTAATGAACTAAGAGCTAGAATATTTACTGTGAAGTGGGGAGATACTATTTAGCACCATTTATAGGAGAAAGTTTTAAAAGCAGAGATGTGAAGGCACTTGCCCAGGGTTGCACTGAAAATCTGAAACAAAGGTATAGGAAAAAAATCCAGATATATTTTTTTAAGTACAATGTTTTACCAAAACACATCTATATCATACTAATTATAAAGCTGACATTATCATCATAATTAAAATCCACCACAGACTAATAGTTTCTATATGGAAGTTTTACATCTGCAAACTTACACACTGTTTATACCTGCAAACCTTCTGTTTACACTGTCCAGTTTGGCACATAATCTGTAAGATACAGTCTGGCCTCTGGCTTTGTGGCTTCATTATCAGTGCTGGGGGTAAGCCAGCCCTCAGGCTGATGATCTGAGACCGTCTAATAACACTTCTATTTCTGCCTTAGATTTGGAAGGTTGATGTTGCTGTGGTTTTTTCAAACAAACAAACAAACAAACAAGAAAACAAACGCCCAAACAACCACACTCTGAATAACAGACCACGTAGAGTAGATTAAATTCCACTTCTGATCCCCAGAAAGGCTTCACTGAGCGCTGCATGCATTACAAAATCATGGGCTGACCCAATTAAGTCAATACTTCATCACTCAGAGCAACTACAAAGACTTCAAGTCTTACTTGAAATTTTTTTTTATCACTCTACCTCTTGCAAACACCAAGCGCAGTGTGGTCCGGAAAGCAAACAATCTTCACAAGTCACTGTGCTTTCCTGAGAACAGGTCCCTGAATTTAAATCCAAGAAGATAAAAGACTATTAATAATATGCTTAATCATTCAATTTATGAAGAAACTTGTCATTTAGAGAATGCGGGTGGTGAAAAATGCACACATTTAGCCATATTTAGGATTACTGATAAAATTCCTTCTTAATGGCAGTTCTATTGGTAAAAGATTAACTCTCTAATAAAGATTAAAACCTCAGAATTGGTGGCAATTAACATACCTCCTTTTGCATGCTTTATGGGTGGCATTCACTCAGAACATGTTAACTTGTTTCTTCCAGTGCACCTGAGAGAGTGTTACATGTGTTTCTGGTATGGTGTAGGTAAGTCGTTTCTGAAGTAACCAGGGACATTAATAGAACAGATTTATGCTCACTCTGTGTGCTTAAAATTGCTTCACTCAGCTCTGTAGATACTTGATATGATTTTTATCCATTGTGTAAGTACCAGAGAAACACTCAGTCATATGTATAGTATGAAAGTTCCTCAGCAGATCAAACCGTGATTAGCATAAACGAAATTGCTCTGTCTGTTTCAAACCTGTTGTGGTATGTAACGACCACCAAATTGCAGATGAATTGCCAATGCAGCCCTACAGCAGTCTGTCAAAAAAAAGTCATTAAATAGAAAGGAAAGATTAAATACAGAAGACAGAAAGCTATTTCGTATCAACTTCAAGCAAGAAACAATGCAAAATGGTTTTGAAATAGATCTCCCTGCCCCTGAGCCTTACCTTGCACATAGTTATTTCTTTGCAGAAATAGGAAACAGAGGCAAAGCAATTCAATCCCCATTCGTTTTCAGTGCTGGCTGCATGACAAAAAAACATTAGCTTGTTAATTATCGTCTGCGTAAAGGTAGAATGTTGTAAAAACCATCCATTCCTGGAGGGTACGTTTTCAGATGTCACGTACAGCGGCTTGCGAGGAGACTTCAACCCCAGCGGGACGGACCATGAACAAAAGTGAAAACAAGGTCTACCTGGGCAGGTAAAGAGGACAAGCTGTGCACACAGTAACGTGAACATGGTTATCACTTCCTTGTTTTCCTGGGCTCCTTATAAGGCATACGGGGAAAATTCATTCAGGTGAAGATTTCTGTCAATCCCAGTCACTCTGGGTCCTAGAGCAACCCAGCCAAGAGACCGTGTTTGCCCGTGTACAACAACCCTTTAAAGGCTCCTTCAAATAACACCTTTAATTGTTCCCTGAGGGGCTGCGTTGAGAGATGGATCATTAAGATTGCCAAGTGGGTATACCTGGAGAGAAGTAAAAATCCTATTTTTTCAGATTTCCTGATGTGGAGGGAAACTCATAAAGGCAACTGTGAAAAAAACCAAAAAAAACCCCAAAAAAACCCCCCCAAAAAAGCAAAAGCAATCACAGATTAAAATTGAGGACTTGCCTTCAGTACTTCAAGATACCAGGTACATCATTTTATTAACATTCCAAACTGAAAGGAAAATGCTGCAGTTGTGGATTTTTTTTTAATATATAGAAGGAGGAATAATTTCATTCCCAGTACAGCAACTGACTTGAAAAAAAGGATCATGTCATCCTTAACTCTGTCTAATAAGTGGCCGAATATTCTACAGCACAGATACAATTGCATAACAAGTTATTGCTATCTCTTCTCCGCCTCCCAACCTGAAATGAATGCAAAATATGTACTTCTTACCACCTTATTAAAAGGAAATAAAATTCCTTATTTCTAGATTTCATCTCTTCCCATCTTTTATGGCCTGCTATTGTCTGTTTTGGAAATCATTTGTTCAAGACAAGTCCTGTCTTTTCATAAGGATTTGCAATAGTGAAAGTAGGGATGGGTCTGTATTAGTTAAACTCAACATGCCTGAAACATTCCTGGGCATTGAGGCCAACTGGCACAGGAAGACCTGAGTTTATGATTGCAAAGTGCCTATTGGGACCATTCTAGCAACCAAATTGTGCCCAGAAATTGTTTGCACTGAGTGTTAATTGGAAGAGGTCAAATTCATGCCAGGGAGCATTTTAACAGTCTAATAGCACACACAATCTCATTCTAGTGCCTGGAAATATTCCCAGGCACATCCAATTTTACTAGTATTTACACAGACTATGGGTAGGTTCAATAGCAACTCAAACTGGATTACATCAGGACTACCTTTGCTCTGCCCTTGTGTTCCCACCCCTTCGCTCTTAGTAGTCAGTGTTCGTGTCCAAACACGCCGCCTTTCAAACTGATCCAACTAAAATCCAGTCACCTCCTGGGGGAAGATGGAGCACTATTTTTCACCTGGGTGGGTCCCTTGAACCCAGTGGCTGCCCATTCCAGAGTGCAAGGCACAATTGGCAGGAAAGTTGAGAATATGTTAGGCAAAATTTAACCCAGTTTAGGCTGTTGTGGAACCATATCTTAACATTTCTGTTTACAACAACGTTCCTAAGTCTCCTTCAGCTGCTCTCTACGCCTCAGAGTGCCCTTTGTAAGGCACTTGTTCAGCTACAGCAATTTCCTGTGGCATGAAAAAAGCATTGATTAGATTATGTTCCCTCAGTTTGTGAAGACAAATCTGTGAGAACATTGTCTATGTAACTACATAAGGTCAAAAAGAAGTGGAATCAACCAAAAGTGTTTGCTCTGGCTAAGAAAAACATCCTCCTGTAAGATGCCATTCAAACATCTTATTTCCCTGTGTTTGACTGACATTTGTGTATGTGTCCTTTAATATTGTTACTCTGTCTACAGCCTTGCAGAGCTCCAAAACCCAGTGCTTTCCCTTTTGGTGTAGAAGGTCACCTTGTAGCTCTTACCAGCCCCTGGTAACACGACAGCAATTTAAAGCAGGTGCTCACAGGGCTCGGTGGCCGTCCTTCAGCCACCACAACGTACCAGCCACCAGCAGTGTCTAAAATTAAGGACCAGCCAGCTGAACAGCTGGCAATTAGCAAATACTTAGATTCAACATATCGAACTTTGAAGCATAGAGAGAATTAATAATACAGCCTTCATAAAACTTACAAATTCTATTTGATATTATCAGTTCCCCATTTTCTTGTGAGGTAATATTTTATATAGGTCTTGGCAAGAATAGCATGGCTGGGGGCTAAGTGCCTGCCTCGGAGTGGGGTGGCTGCCAAAGACTATCTGAATAAGTCTTTACTGAATAAAATAGCTACGTTTCTGCAAATTATTAGGAATATACATCTCTGGGTTGTCTGGAGAGGGCCGAGAAGGAAAAGAAAGTAGCAGAATAAATAACAAAAAAAACCACAGAGGAAAAAAAAAGACAACAGGGGCCTAAGTGAGGTCCTGAAAGAGAGACAGCGTGCACCAAGAGCAAACCTTGGGCAAGGTAAGAATACCTAGACAGGAAGCTGACAGATGATTCTTGTTTTGAAACACCACCTGTGATAACTAAAGGTGAGTTGACCAGGAAGTTCCTCTACTAGATCAACATTTTACTGGCTTTAATTATCACTAAAGAGCATAATCTCAATCTGGAGTAGCCATGCTGATATGGGAAGGATGTGTAAAATCCTTTGGGCTCATGGCACTGCTTGATTTAACAGCACAGTTCCCCTTCTTCATAAGGTTTTTAATACACTCTTGCTTCACCCACCCAAATTAAAGGCATTGATTCAATGAGATACAGCAAAAAAGTAGTTTATAATACAGAGAGAAATATATCCCCCAGCAGCCTGATAGACCCAGTTCCAAAGAACAGCAATGGCAGATGTCTCAGAGGATGCCTGTCAGTTAGCTAAGCAATGAAGGCTGAAAAGAGTTTCCAAGCTTGAAACTTCAATTCATCTCTACAGAGCTAGAGATGATTTGAGTATCACACAGCGGTGAGAGAGTTCTGCAAACAGGCCAGACCAGCACAGACAGAAACCACACGTAAGTACTGCAATGGCACTGGAAGGACTGTCCTGTCTCTGCCTTTGCTGCAGTACAGATCTGGCAGTGCTTTAGGGAGAGCTGGCAAAAACAGTTCAAGAGGGAGCAACAATCCCTAACAAACAGTTGTATTTAATGGGGAAATTCACAGTGAAGGTGCATGTAACAAATCAGCAACTTTTACTTTTTTTTTTCTTTTTTTTTTTTCCTGTTGAAACATCTGCTCTCTCTTTCTTTATTAATCATCATGGTGGGATATGGGTATTTCTCCAACAGAAAATGACATCCATCCAAAGAAACTGCTGTAAGCATTTGGGTCCTGTATGAGTGACCTGAAGCCTGCTGTAAGCAAAGATCTGAACATACAGTGATGGAGCTGCTTCATTTCAGCTCCTGTGTTTTTTGGGTGTACTAACATCATATCCCATGAGGGGCCTAGGACCAAAACACTGCCACAGAGCCCACTGAGACATGGTCTCTCCCACTCTCCTCTCCGGTTTTGTTTGCAAGCATGTCTACACACGATGGAGAGCAGTTTTGGAAGTAGAGGAGGGGTGTCTGTTCTGGAGGGTCACAGGAGATGGAGAGTCACATAGAGGAAAGGAATTTTCCCCTCCAGCTCTGAGCAAAACAAGGTGTTGGGAATTGGTGACTCAGGTTGTGATTCATGCTTTGGTCTCCTCTTTTTTCTGGAGCAGCATGCTGCTGTTAGATGAGGGCAGGGAGTGAAGTCAACAACCTGCCTCGGAACAAACAGAGGGGAAGAGGAGGAAGGAGGAGGAATTGCTCACCAACTGTACAGTGAGCAGCAGGCAGGAAACTCAGGGTGTTCTCAACTTGTATTCACCTTGCCCACAGCTCTGACCTGGCTGGCTCCAGCCGAGGGCATGAGCAAACATTTGTTCTCAGTTTTCTTGGCATGGGTGAGCAACGTGAAAGATTTGTTTGCTTTTTGGATTTGACTACATTGTCACACTCAAAGAGAAATAATCAAACCTCTGAACTGCAGAAGGGCTTAGGGGGAACTGGTAGGAAAATCAGCTGGCACTGGAGTGGGACTGCCAACCCGCCCACGACACTCAAATTTTGCCGGGGACTTCCACACAGCCCATCAAATCTCACCTTGGTTTCTGTTTGCTTTCCTTGGTTACATGGTACCCACCCCTTGCTTTCCCTACACTATAAAAATGTGGGGCAGAGGCAGCAGAGCAAGCACTTCTCCTCAGTGCTTCTGGCTGACCATGCTGTGGGTGGGTACTATGCTGAGTGCTGGCTCCACAGCTCCTCAGACCCCTGCACTTTAGCTGAAGAGCTTTTCATAACTTATTTTGTTCAGATTAATGTTAAATTCAGATCAGACCTGCACTCTCCATCACAGAAGGGCCAGGGTGATGGCCTTGAGTGTTACATCAGCACCCAGGGAAAGGCAAGCCTTTATCACAGCCCTGCAGCAGGCTGGTCTTGCTTTTGGAAAAGCCTGTAAGGTTGGGTAAACACAATGTCTTCAGGCCTGACCACCTACATGCAAATTATAAACTATGGAGCTGGGATTAAATCACTTGTAAAAAGTGATTCTGCTCTGGTTTTATGCACAGAAAATAATTTTATAGCTGGCCCTACTGCACTTAGACCTACAGAGGTACAACGCTTTGCTAAAGCACAGGGTTCGAATAAGGTTATTCTAGAATAACCAAAACAGATAAGAATGCTTAGCTTAGCACCCAAGCAGCTACTAAATACTGAGGAAAATGGGCTCAGGTACTGCATGAAAGCACCTGCATTTCTGAAGCTTCCCAGGAGCTATTCTGGACTTGGCCAGTTTGATTTCCATTTACAGACACCCAGCACTCGGGCCACTTGCTCTCACCAGCAGCTGCCATCTCTTTTTGAGACAAGAGCAGAATTTATGGTTCCAGGAGCCTTTTGTGCAGAGTGCTGCCATCTTATGGCTACTCTGCTCCTCTGGACTAGAAAAATGAGTACACTCAAACTCATGTGGGAAAAAGGTGATACTAAGAGTCCTATTACCTTTTAGCAATATTTTGCTTTGTGACTTATATAAAAACTTTTGGAGATGTTCACATCTTTGTTAAACAATTTATTCACTTCTTATATTAGAATTGTAATTTTGTTTGCATCCTTTCTTCAAATCCCATCTCTCACATTAAACAGAACATTACTTCCATTGTCTTTGTTACACACTTGGTTACAAGCTTCTGAAATGTCAGAAATTGTGTGATATCTTTGTCAGGGTAAATTATTACTTTATTTTATAAATCTTGCCTTATTCTTATGTTTTTCTTCTGAAAGCAAGAAGGAGATTTGAACCAACTGTGTCTGCTCACATGGAAACAGGAATATTGGAAAAACAATATTGTACAGAATGATTAGTGCTTCTACAATTCGAAGTACTGGTCAGAACTGTAGATATTATATATATCTAATAAACTCGTGCAAAACTAGGAATATGTAAATAGAGCCAGCTCTAAATAAAAATAAAATCAATCAATTCCAAGTATTTTGCTGAGCAATACCAAAAGGATAAAGCAGAGCAGACTTTCTCTAACAATGTTTTCCAAGAGTTCAAAATGATTAATCATGCAAATACTGTCAATAATATTAGATCCACCGATACCTTATGCTTCTTATCTCAGATGTTTGTTGTGCTTTAGTTTGACACTTAGCACAGAGATCTATGAAAAG
The DNA here is from genome assembly GCA_013397115.1 of Edolisoma coerulescens. Lineage (NCBI taxonomy): Eukaryota > Metazoa > Chordata > Aves > Passeriformes > Campephagidae > Edolisoma > Edolisoma coerulescens. The sequence goes on along the minus strand of VWZW01006398.1, from coordinate 427,539 downwards.
TTTAAACCAATCTTTATAAAAAGTTAGTTCTTAACATTTTGCAGCATGTCGATATGACACAGGCCACAGAGTCATGCTTTATATCTGGACCAATAAATTAACAGAAATTTCAAAAAATACTATTGCCACAGTAATAAAAACCAGAGGGCACACCACTGCAAAGGATCTTATAGGTACTGAAGATGCGTCCTTTCACCTTACACAGCTCTCTTAATAAACTTATGGAAATCCAACATAAGTCTTGTCAGGCTGCATCACTCTCTGGCACAGAGGCAAAGAGAAGGTGGCTCTACTCACCGTTGTGCAAGAGCTGCGTGGATTCGTATTATCCCATTTGCAAGCAAATAACTTCCATTTTACTGTGATACCCACACCTACAGTGGTTTGTCCCTGTCACTCTTCCTAGAAGGCTGTTTCAGAGACTTCACTCTCCTCATGGCTGGAAATGGCCTCAGCTCCAGCCTGGATGGACTAACTTTCAATATATATCCATTTATTTTAATGACAACATTGTCTGGCAACTTAAATAGCTTCTTTCCTCCCTAGTATTTGCCCTGCCCTTCTTTCCCCTCCCCTTGATGTATTTATAGAGAGCAATTGTATATCTCTCATTCTTTGTTTTGTCCAGTACTAATTTTCTGCATTTCTTTCAATGCCCTTTCCTAATTATGGCTGACAGACTGTTCTCAGTACCCAGAGGACCTTTGACCAGAGGAGCCTCCTACAATGGTGTTTGTACTCAGGTATCCCTTCTTTAAGTCTCCAACATGATATCTAAGGAGGATCATTTTTGCCTTTCCCATGGCTCCACCACAGTTCTCTCGGGATCCTTCTACGACTGACCAAGACATTATGGTCTTCCCCTTACCCAACCAACTTGCCACAGTTTACAACAGAAATCATTTCTACCTCAGTCTGAGTGTGATCCAGCACTTGCACCATTAAGTTCTACCCCACACTTCCAGCTCTCTGTTCCTCCATGATGAAGCTGATAGTTTTCTCATCTGACTGCACCACTTTCAGCAACAATGGAAGTGTTAACACTTTGAAGGACTAGATGAAACAGTGATGCTCAAAAACCTCTAGGCAACCTTGAGGTAGCCCAGTAATTCCCTTTCAAACATTTCCCCAGCCCTAATATATTGTATTAAACATTTATTGTTTGTTTTCTCTCTTTTATCTTCACTCTATTGTTCATTATTTCTTGCAAAATGTATACAAAATTTCCAGATTACTAAGGCTAATTAATGAAGCTGTAGATGTGAGTTCACTTTTTCCTCTGCTCTTTCTCTCTCCTTTGTTTTGGGAGATCTTTAAAGGAAAACTTGATCCTGTGCCTGACATTTAATTTTTCTTCTTTGAGCAATTTAGGATGGATAACAAACACCATTTCACTCTGGGCCCACTACACCTTTTCCACAAATTTTCAAGTTTGCAAATGTTAGCTTTTATTTCTACAGATTCTTCCATTTTTCTCCGTGATCTGTACCATCATCTTTACAGAAAAGAAGAAAGAGAATTTGTTTGGTTTGGGCAGTATCTACACAGTCTTTAATCTCTACCAGAGAGAGTGCTTGCCACATACCAGATTCCCTTTTAGTTGTGTGGTAGAAGAAACTTTCAGTCTTTCAAATATTGTTACAGATGGTATGTCTGCAAACTTGACAGATCTGACTGTGCCCTCTGCTTCCAGGTTCCCAAAATACCATTTTCACTGATGATCTGGTGTGGTGGGGACTTTCACTCTCTTTCCTAACTTCTAATATTTTAATTTCTTTTTTAAGGATTTGTAAGGTGCTAGCACTCTTCAATCTCTCCTCACAGTACAAATTACAGATTTTTAAATTATTATTTAAATTACAGAAATTCTAATAGGTTTGGAGCCTTCATCCAATTAACATCACTAACTACTTTTTTTAGGTACAACACTTCACAAGGACTAATTCTGAGAAATTAACAGGCCTATTCTTGTTCATTCTTCCATTTATTTTCAATTTAATCAAGTTGGGATAACTTTAGCTAGGTTATTTTCTACAACCAGCTGCTCTATGCCATCACTACCTAACAAAGATCCCCTAGAATAGCATCATGGTAGTCCAGTGACTGCTTGCTGATGAAATCTGCTGGCTATTGCACCCTGGAATAACTGGCTCTACAGTTATCAGGAACATTTGCTTTATACTCTATTTCTGAGCAGTTAAAATTTCCCACACTGAGGCAATGCCTGGGAGCTTCTCTTTCATGCTCCGAGTCATCTGAGTTAGACCTGTCTGTCGCACGTTGCTCCTTAGTGGCCCTTCAGAAGACCTTCAGTTTGACAGATTCCATTCTGCCCATGCCACCTCTCTCTGCCTCTGTAGGCAACTTCACTGCTACTGAGTGATGTCTCTGTGCCACTGCTTTTATTTCTAGTTTTCTTAAAAGACTACATATCAGTTTAAGTTCAATTCAGTCAGGGATCACCCATCCACCATCCTTCACTATTCTTGGAAGATTTGGGGTCGTCTTGGATGCTGCAGCTCTAGCCTGTGTTTGCAGATTTTGTACACAAACATCTCGGCTCATTTTCTGTGACAGTGTGCAATTTTTTTTTAAGTATCAGATCCCTTTTATTCCTAACACCCAGGCCACACACAGCACATTCCCACCAGTGTCAGTGCTGATTTTCCCTGTCCATTTTTCTCCCAGCTGATATTTCTTTCTCCCGAACTTATTCACCATGTTCTGCTTTTCAGAACCAGGCATCAAAATTATAACAAGTGTCCCCCAACATCCTCTCCTATTTCTTAGAATTCTTTTACTGATTATACTTACGTATAAATATATATATGTATATGTATATATATATGTTGTTATCATCTATTATTTTTTGGTAGCATGCTACATGACCTAAGCCTTATACTATTGTGATACCAATTATAGCAAGCTTGATTCCAGAAAATCAATGCCAAGTTTGCTCCAACAGAATTCATCTAGTTTGTGTGAAAAATCCTCCTTCTACTCAAAAGCTAAACTCCTTACAACACTCCTCGTAACACTAATTCTTAAGACATCTGCTGCTCTTTATTATCTTGCATGCTTTAACACACCCTCTTCAGGAATGAAACCCTGCAGTGGGAGGTTTTCCTTCAGGACAAGCCTACTCACACAGATTTCCTCTGGTTTTTGTTCTTTCCAATGCTCATTCCTTCAGTCTTTTATCCTACCATGGGAGCTGGTACAGTTATATTTCATCCCAGAAATGATTGCACTGCCAGCAGTGCTAAATGGCTTCTGTTTTATAAACAGAATAAATAAAAAACTGCATGCACATACTGTGTGTGTATTTTCCTGGAATAAAATCATTTTAGATTAAAACTATGCTCTAATAGTACTGCTGAACTTATATTTATGAGGCAGTTTTAAAATAGTTTCTGTTAAAATAAATGTATTTTTGCATGAAAGAGCTAAAGTGAAAGCTTGAATATACTTTTGAACTTGAGTAGCTTTGTGAAATGTCTCATCAGGTCTCCTGGAGATATTTTAGTCATTGGGAGTTAATCATTACCTGAAGTTATGGGAAAAACCTATTCAAAGCCAGTCTACCATGTAGTGTTGTGTTAGGGAAGAAACGCAGACACTGACTCATAGCTGTCAGTTATTTGTTCAGGCAGTTAGGATGTGATTCTTTCCAACATTATTTTTCTTTTGATTTACAGTAAGATACTGATCTGGTGGATGAGACTTTCTCAGAGTAAGACCTTGCCCACCCTAATCAATACAGACATTTGAGTGTCAAATGACCAGAGGAACACGACAAAATTTTGAAACTGCATGAGAAACATACATAAAGGTAGAGAGGTTAATGAGTTCCATTGATCTGGAAGAGGCACCTCAATGCCCTCTTAAATCAGAAAAATTGTGCTTGGCAATGTCTGAGAGCAACAGGGAAAACCAAGAAAGAATTCAAACAGGTCAAACACTGGTGTTATGGTTGCTCCCAGGACTGTGCCAAGGCGTGGATATGGCAATAATCAAACCTCCAGGGAACAGCAGACACGGGGCTTGGGCTGACACACAGGAGGTGCCTCACTCTGCACTTCCCATAGGCACAGTCAAAAGCAAGCTGCTTCCTAACTTGGGCACATCAGATGCTACTGAGTATACCTTTCTTGCTGTACTGCAAAGCCAAGCTCCTCTCTAGCTCTGTAGTGTATCAACATTCTTGCATGTAGAGAAAACAGAAACAACTTCTTCTGCCTGTGTCATGTTAACATGAAGATTAGGCAGGACGGGTACATTGACGTAATAGCCAAAAGTCATGGTAAAAAATCGAATTTAGATTATCTAACTAATAGTGTCAGCACTTGTGGAAAGTGCATTTTTGTCATGTTCTCATGATGTCATAATTTTCTATCTAATTTTGTGAAATTTGATCAATATTCACCGTTTTAAGCACACAGAGAAGTAAACAAAACCATTGCATTTATTTATTCAGACTGTGCTGACACACAGCTATTCATGATGCCTGTGCATCACATTACTGATAAAAACATTCATTTTTACTAGGTCTCCTTCATCATCAGTTTGCTCAAGGGGAGTAGCAAAGCCTATTTTTCCTTCATCCTGAACTAACGTTTATGTTCTCATGCGCTACCATCTGATTTGTCCTGACCACTTTAAAAGGAATATTTTTCTTTTTTCCCCCTACTACTTCAAAATCCCCTCTTAAGTTTATTTGCTGTGCTTGTGTGTTGGGCAATGACAGTTTGACTTAGCTCATCCTTCTGAACTTGCACATAAATGAATCTTTCAAGACTTGGCCTTTCACTTATATTCTTCTAAGTTCATGGTTTTTATGGTGTATCATTTTCTTCATGAACCTGGATTGTGCTTCTTCTGTTGTTATAGTGAAGCTTGAGGAAGATTGCTCCTCAGAAGTAATTTCTCCCCTCTTACAATGAGAACCAGTCCAGGCTTAGGGTCAGACAAAGCATCACGAGCTCCAACCTGGGCAGCCTTCCTGGCTGAGGAAATTCCTCAGTACAGCTCTTGTGGCAGAAATCTGACAATCTCTAACTGTTTACAAAGTTTATTAATACTCTGGGTAATAGCACAGGCACCACAGAGGCCTTGACTCTATCCCACAAGGATGGCAGGTAAATATTGCCAGAAGAATAACAGTCCACTGTCAAAAGCAGGGGATTTCCAAATTTGAGCCTGAAAGCCTGGGTGGAGGACAGCCAAACACAAGAGATGTGGAAGCCAGGAAGGGGTCAGAGAGGAAGGAAAGCTTGCTGAAGCTGATTTTAAACAACCATTTGAGGTATTGGCTGTGGTTTTAATATCCACGGTTGGATGAGATTAATTGCTGCTAGCACGGTTCTCAAGGAGGGAAGAAGCATCTTCTAGGGATGCTAAGGTTCGTCATTCCAAGCAGGCTTTCTGCCCTGTGGAGAAACGGCAGCATTTGCATTTTCTACCCCCAGACAGTTCTGCTAAGGGAAGAAAAAACAATCTCTCCATGACCCTCATAATATACCTCTGCAGGCACAGCCAGAAGGGTTTATCATACAAGTGCCATTGCAAAGTAGCCTGGCAGAGCCTCATTTCAGGGGCAGCTAGCGCTAAATGAAACCTCATTTGGACCAGGCTCTACCTCCCACACAAGTGGCCTGCAGCAAGCTGAGGATTGCCTTACCAGCCTTCAGGCTGTCTGGGTGCCAGCAATGGCAAACAAACTCTAAGGAGAAGCCTATCTCCAGGTTCACAACTCTGTACCCCAGGAAAAGGATGAGATCCACTGCCAGAGCACTACTACTCCAGTTTTGTTTTGCTAAACTCACCCCACCTGCTTTGGGTGCTGCTGGAAAAAAATACTGAGTACAGAAAATCAGATGGATTTGTGTTTTCTTATGTGTAGGATACCAGAGAACAAGACAGATCAGAGTTTTGAATACCACTGAGATGCTGGCAAGGTCACAGACGTCTGATTTAAGAGGCATATTCCTATCTTCCTAAACTTTCAAAAAGAAATATTGCTAATGACAGGACCGGCATCTCATGCATTTCCCCGAGCTCCTTCACTCCTAACTGATAGCATGAATGTTTAATTAAAGCTTTGGCAGAGAAGTAGATCAGGATTACTGTATCATTTTCCCTTCAAGGCGTGCTTTGGCAAGCTGATGCAGATTGCTTGGTCGATGAGATATATCAATATTATAAGGCACCATGCGTCAGGCCAAACACATTAAAGGCTCTGTTAAATTTTAACGTAGGTCATGAATCACTTAAAATAATTCAGCCAACCGGAATTAATATGAAAAGTATGAGTAACAAGGGGCTGTTTTCTGTTTTGGTTTTATATAAGCAGGAGGATGAGGCACCTGAGCAAAGGTTCATATGAGACAACAACTGTAACTCGGCTCATGTAGGAATGGTTCAGACATTCGGATCACAACGCAGAAAGATCTACATTTGCATTTTGTTGAAAACCTCATTATAGCCTTCTGAGAATTAAAATTTTGACAACTTGATTTGGGGGAGACTTTTAAGACCATTAACTCTGATATAAAATAATAAACCGTGTATATGAAACAAAACCTTTTTAAAGTAAGTTTTCCCTGATATCTCCTGAAGAGAGAACAGGAAATGTTCAAAGTGAATGCTGCCTTAATTAGTTTTTCTCTTTTTCACCATTTATTGGCATTGTTGGTGAAATTTTCTTACAAAGATGTTAAACTGTAAAGTTATTTTGGGTTAAATCACAAACATAGTCCCTGAAGTGCGTTGAAAAGTCTTTGACTTTACTTGCACTAATAATGATTGTATGCCCTACACAGCATGATAAGTATTTACATGATCTTACATACTTTGAGCAATATGTCATCATGATTCATCACTCTTTATCTGTCTTTATTTTTGCTGATTTTGCTTCTTTTATAGCTCACCTCTGTCTAGACCAACACACAACTCCTTATAAACAGAAGCTTAATCATACCTAGACATGCAAGCTCAGCTGGGCAAAGATGTGATGTTTTAGTCAGATTAACAGTTTGCCTTTCTATTTCAGTAGCATGGAAATACTTTGTTCTCTGAAAAAAACACATTATTTTTTTCCTCCTTGTTGTAGGATGTGGATTGATGAATGACAATGCATCTGACAATGACGTTCACTGAGGACTATAATTAAAAGCACTTGCTGCCATAAGGTTAGTCATTCACTTTCTGCACATTTTTGGTAAGCGTGTGGTATCTCAGAACCGGTGCCTGTCACTGGGGACACTAAGCACTCGCTGAGCTCCACAGCTCTGCCAGAAGGAAAAGGACCCTTTTTTGGCATCGGGAGTAGCAGTAGCTCCAGAGTGAAAGCCCATTGTTCGGAAGTGGCACAATCATCAGAGATGGTGGCACAGCAAAAGAAGCGCTGAGAGCATTGCAACCAGAGACGCAAGTAACAGGTCTATTCATAGCCCTGCTTTTCCCCAGGGGATGGCGTCTTGCGAGCGACTTCATTAACTGCTGACAGCAGACAGACTGCGCCGCGCTGGGAGCGAAAGGGAAACACTCATCAGATGGCCCCAGCCACAACTGAGGAAATGCACAGAAGAGATAACTGGCAAGCGTGGTGCTTTCCTTGCTGTTCAGAAGAAGTTAGTCACATCCCTGAATGCAGCGCTTGTTTCTTTTCTTTCGGCAGGGCTATCTTCTTGTGTACAAAATTGCTCCTCACAAAGGGTCCTGCTGTCGATTCAATGCACCCTTGGAATCTGCCCAGGCTGCGGGAGATAGCATCTGAATTCCAGATCGGTTGCTCATTGTAAGAAAACCCCCCAAATATCTTGGCATTCGTTACTTTTAATAGCGGGGAGAAGACACCCACCAAGCCTTGTTACCTGCCATTCAAATCCTTGCTGTGTTTGACCTCTTGCACTGTGCGCAATAGAACTTCCCTCACTCCATGGCCAGCAGGATGTGTGTTCACTCTGGTGTCTCCAAGGCATTTACTCACAGAACACTCACACAGCCCAAATTACCTGTATTCTTAAAACCAGGGATCCTCACTCCATCCACAAGATTAAAAACATCCATCCTTACTGAACTAGCTCTGAGGTTGTTTGCCTGCTGGTGCTCTCCACACTCAAAAGGTCTTACTAACAGCTAAAGACTGAAACACAAGGCTTTCTACACACAGGTACTTCCTCCTTTGCTCCAAAAATTTACAGAACAACGTGTTGCCTTACCTGCCGCTCCCCAGGGCACTTGCACATTTCTCGTGTGCAGAGCAGACTCTCCGGCACTGCAGACATCCTTGCACCACAGCCCAGCTTTCTGCAGGATCACAGAGAGCTTCTCTTTCTCCACATGGCAGCTGCCTTGCTTCTCACCCGCCCTGAAGCCAAGCCTCTGTTTTAAAAGCACACCACCATCCTGCTCCTTCGAACTTCACTTCTCTCTGTGGATTCTCCAGGCTCACCAAGTGTCTGTGTTTCAAACATTAATACTTTGATTATTGGCTTTCTTTAGCAGATTTTCTACTCTCCAAACCCTATCTCCTACAGAAAGTCTGACAAAACTGGCCTAAAATTCCATTAGTCAAAGTCCTGTTCTCCCTAGAGGAAACACTGCTGGTCCTTCATAATCAAGCAGGCTATTTATAGGAATGGTGACAGTGTGTCTAACCCCACAGTACAATGAGAATGAGGCAGTCCAGAGAAGACAGGATGATAGAGGCTGTTCATAAAATCAAAACTGGAATTCATGTTCTGTACGTCAATAGGGATTTAAGCAACCACTTGCTTTCCCCATTCCAGAGGGAAGAAATAAAGGCCCTCTTAGCACAGGGACACACAACACATTGTCACTGGAATACTTAATCCATTATTTTCAAGAGTAATGTTGAAGTTTTGTATCTGTTATAATCCTGATCTCCCCTCTTTCTGCAATGCAGTGCTTCCACCTCGCATGCACCTGCTTTCACACTTCCCAAAGGAGCTTCCTCCTCATAAACTGCATTGCATGTTCATCTTAATAGACATAAAACCAGTTTCTTTGATCTGAGCAGCAAAATACAATTAGTTTGGGATAGAGAACAGAGGAATCCCAGACAAGCCCCAGACAAAAGCAGAAATGGCAGAGAGGCAGAATTACCTTAGGGAATGCACAAGGAAGCATCAGTGCCAGCTGGGTTGCAAATCAGAGCAGGCAACAGCTGTAACACTCTCTTCTGAGGTACTGGGTGGGAAGCCAGGCATAAAGAGCAGAGGCATCCCAGTGTACACATCATTTCCCTGGGCAGTAGTTAAGGAGCTGTAAGAAAAGAGGAAAGACGTAAAAAACAGGCAGAGATGAGATGAGGATCTAATGTTGGCTTAGGAATGCACCAAGTTGAGAACCAAAAAAACCTGTGAAGAGGCAGAGAAATTACATTTCTTGGAGTGGGGCTGGAAGCTGCAGTGCCTGGGGCACCCTACAGCAGCACAATGGGCTCAGCAGCACAATGGGCTCAGCAGCCCACTGGCCCCTTCCCCATGGCCAGGCTGCCCCGATACAGGGGCAGACCCCACGGGTCCCAGCTGAGGACCCCTCACCACCAGTACTGCCATGTTTCCCTCTACCTACAGTAATACATAAAGCCCCCACCTCATCTCTGCAAGACCCAAGTAGGAAGATAACCAGCTCATGTTCCACCCTGCCTCATCATGCCTGGGGCACAGCCCTTTGGGCTCATACACATAGGTGGAGAGGCAACTGGCACCCTGTGCTGATTCTCCCTGTGTTGAAGCCCTGTGGGATGTGCTGCCATGGAACTGACACTCTGTACTGTCCTCCCCCCACTCCTGCCTACAAAGAAATGAAGCCCCTTAGCAAACTTCACCCCCTTTGTGCCTGCAGGTGACTCCCACCAGTGAGTGGTGGCACAGCTCCTGAGGCAGCTGGGGGGTGCCTCAGAGTCTGGGTGATGTTGGGTGCTGCAGGGCAGCCCACAAAGCTCTGCCACACTCCAGCTCTGCTCAGCCTGTCCCTGTCCTGAGCCGCCCTCAGATGGGGCCTGGTGAGCTGCAATGTAGCACTCAGGGAGGACCATGTCTGGAGAACAAAGCCCAGGGAGGGAAGTCGTGGGGACTGATGGAGGTTGCTTCTTTAATGTCAGTGTCACCCATGACTGCGTTTGCTTTTGCCAGAAAGTTGCCTCGGGCCAGAGACGGCTCCGTGTTCAGTCCAGCCTGTGCTGGGGTGTGAAAAGACAGTGGTGGAAGGCAATTTCCTGCAAGAGCATCCGAGCTGCAGAGGTGATTCAGAGGGGAGGGAGGAGGGGAACAAACGACAATCAAAAGAGCTTCAGGGAGCTGGGCATGGACCTAGAGTGGAATTAATAGGCAAAGAAGGAAGGTCAGAGTAGGAGAAGTAGGTTATACTGTAAGAGAAGGGTCCCTTAGAATTGGATGGAAAAACTCACGGAGCACGAAGTTTCCTCTGAAGGAGCAGTGACACTTGTGGCCCCCATATAAACCCACATCATGGCTTTTCACTGATACGTCCCTGGAATTTAATTAGGACCTGAAGTTGTAAACTGGCAGTTGATCATGAGGCCAGAAGTGCCTGGAGGACATGGACACAGCAAGAAAGCCCAACACACTCCTCCAGCCAGGACACATGTGGGGTAGGCAGCACCTCCCGGCCCTCCCCATTGTTGGCTCCCTGTCAGGTGCAGTGAGACACAAATTGCCTTGGCAAGCTGAGTCTGGTGCACGGGGTCACCGAGCAGCACGTCGGTGATGTGCTGAAAGCTGCTCACGGCAGCTGGGGAGCGCGAGGGGAGGGGAGGCTGAGCGTGGTGAGGGGGCTGAGCTGGCCTGACAGCAGCAGGTGAGACCCAGCACATCAGCAGTGCCAGAGATCTCCCTGCCCTCTCACAAACACAGCAGCCCAGCCCATGTTCCAGGTGCTGATGTGCATTTATAGGTATGCACAAAATACTAATCAGAAAGAACATTTTCCTGAGCTTTTAACATTAATGTGGCACTACGTCTGTGACAGACTAGGGAATTACATTACACACCTTTAAAAATAGCTACAGAATGCCTTGCTAATAGTAAATGGCAATAAAACTTCTCTACCAAATTTGAAAAATCACATGAAAAGAGAAAGACAAAACTCTTCCGCATTGTGCTTGCCTACCATACACTTTCCAAAAGACATGGCTGGATTTTGGCCTTGATACCTGGAGGAATATATTGCTAACAGCTAGAACTGAATTTGTACTTAGATATGTACTCCAGGGAAAAATATTACCCAGGTTGTCTGCAGTGGTAGCAAATCATTACCATTTTTTTTTTTTTTTGCTTCCTACAGCACAGAATTAAAAGATCAATTCCTTCTTAAATAAAGACATGGGGCTGGATTCATCCCACACATAATTGTGTCATTTCAGATCCTCTTGATTGATTATTTCTTCAGTAATCCCTAAGGATCAAGAGTGGAAAATTTGAAGGGAAAGAGGATGTTTGTTAAACACAACTATATATGCCTTAATGCATAAACAATAAGTAAGACCAGAAAATACTTTTCCTGTAATAAAATGCAGACTCCCTTAATCCCCAGAAATTCACTGTTTTTCTTCAGAGCAAACATTTATTGGTAATATACACTTCCCTGAATTAGGTAAAACTCACAGCTGCAAGAATGGTGGTGGTAAACCCAGGACCAGACATGAAATGAACAAAATTACATGTAAAATTATTTTTGAGAGGCTCAGTGAAATCAAATGTTGTCATTGCTTAAGACAATCCACCTCACTGACTGTACTAAATTTGCCTAGATACCTCCCTGAGAGCAAAAAATGCAGCTGCCTGGCATAAAACATGGAGATACAGAAACCAAAAAACTCCCATGTGAGAACTTAATCAAAACAGGGAGAATAGACTCCTTTATACCCCTGTTATGCAAAATTAAGTAATAGAAATACCTGAATATTTCATGGGACAGATTCTTCCGAGATATATTTATCCAAGGGGGACAAAACCCTCAGGCCTATGTTGTTGAAGATATTTACTTAATCTGTGGTTAAACTTTTTGGTCAAACAAGTGCTAAGTTAAGTCATATCACTTTACATCCTGGAAGACAAATACTGCCTTTGCTTGATTTGCAGATATAAAAGATGCTGGAGGTAGTGATGGAAGCAGTTTGCATGTTTTTACTTGTATTACAGTGCTGCTTCGATCAGAAACAGAACTTTGTGGTAGACATTGCACAAATATCATACATATAGGTACAACTTATACCTAGAAATTCAACACAGGCGAATTAATTCCACAGCAGAGGTAAATTTTGCACAGAAGTTGCTAGAAAGGAGGCATGAGAGTGGGGATGGACTCAGAGCATACTGCAGTCTGTAAGTAAAGAGCACCTGAAGAGTGTATGGACCAAGGAGGCACTTCATGAGGCTACAGGAGAGGATGAGCTTTGCCTCTGCTCTCGGGTGAGGGGACTGCTGAGCACAGCGCTGCGGAGAAGTGCAGGCACCACTCAGGGTCTGCCCCAGACCAGGCACAGCGTCAGAATTCACTGCTCAGAACAGAACTGAGCAGTAAATACGTGAGTGTTGTTCTGTCTGTCATAAGCCTGAGTGGAGTGAAATGTAATGTAGTGCTAACAATCTCAAAGCATCAATAAGGAAAATTTAGATCAGAATATTATTTTCATAATTAATAAAACAGGTAACTATTGTACCATGTAATAAATGGTTACAGGTGTTGTGTAGGACTGAATTACTAACAACACCACAGATCATTTCATTACAATGTTACAATTGCTTTTCTTTTAAACATTCTTAGTGCAGTAAAATATCTGAATAAGCCAGAATGAGCATTATTATTATTATTATTATTATTATTATTAATTAGGCTGCATAAATGAACACTAGTGTTTAAAAAAACCAAAGATATTGAAGTCACAATCAGTAGAGCAACACTGACAAAACAGCTAAACTTCAAACATACTCTTTTCATAGCCAAATCAATTTCTGAAAAACCTCACTAGGTAAAGGATATACCACTAAACCTTTCATGTTATTTACACAAATTATGAAAATAAATGAGCATTAACAAATTTATCTGTATTTCATGATGAACTATATTCTCTCTGGCAGCCAGCATTGTATTTTATCAAGAAATTTGTTGGAAACACAGGGAAATTGTTAAAAAATTTTTTTTAATTCATCAGTTGAACGTACTTTTTAATATTATTAACTGCAAATTAGAGTGATAATAGGAGCAGAACTAGAATATGTGCTCTGAAGCCTGTAATGATGCATTGTACTACTTACCATTCAGGACAGACCTTTCAATTCAGAGAGTGCTGAATGCATTACCAGGCCCATTGTCCAGAACCTCTGCCAGACATATCATTTGTCTCTATTGTGGTAATAAAGAGATTCCTGGCATTCTGGTATTAAGAAACCAGAAGTAATACATTAGTTTTACTTTACCTCTGCTACTTAATAACAAGCACATACAATAGAGCACACAGTTTAGAAGACTATGAAGATAGTATCCTATTGAATGACAGACTGTCTGGTTGATTTACATGAAATACCAAGTGCTCGTATGAGAAAAGGTTAAAATTAGATTGACGAGCAAATGTGCTACCAGACTGCTGGCTGACAAATGGCAAAGTTATGCCAACGTATTACTTATTCTGGAGGCGCCCAAGAAGCAAGCAGGAGGGTAGTAATTCATGTGCTAAAATATATTCACATTTAGCATAAACAAAGAGTCCTCAGGGTCCGCAACAGGAACATATTAGCTACATGTAATTTATGCCAACCAGTAAGTCAGTGGAACAATTTCATTATTAGATATGGAATTTGAATTACTTGTATTTTCTTAAGTCAAGAGTGGGCTGCTCTACTGTCATTTAAATTATTTCAGAATAATGCTCTGATGAATGACTACATTGTTCTTCCAATAAATTGACTGTTGTGCTACATCCTCTTTCCTGCTACCAGCCACACAATGAAAATACAGATTAGTCATGTAGCTTTTCACAGTGGCTCTTGGATTATAGTCTGGCTGCTTCTTGGTCACCATAAAGAGCAGACTAATTCAGTAGTGGTCACCCCTTTCCCTGTCTCTTTTCCTTTCAGGAAGTTCTGCTGAGGTCCATGCAGCCATCCATACTAAAACGTGTTCTCTAAAAGGTGTGAAGTAAGGAAAAATTTTGACTTGCTTAAATAAAGGAAGTTTGAGCCTTAATATTTAGCAGCGAAGATGCATCACAAACTGACCTTCGTGCTCTGGGCATGTCTGCAGGTCTGGAAGTAAAGTTTTATGATTCTATGGGTACAAAAATCAATCCATCAGAGATATGGGGCACCTCTGCAAGCATCAGCTGTAATGAATAGAATCTGTATTTTGGTCATAATGGGTAACAACCAGTCAGATGTGTGTCAATTTTGTCTCTAAACTAAAAACAAAATTCTGAAAGAGATGGAAACAAATTACTGATGCCTGCTACTTTTAAACTCATTTTCACACTTTACAAATTACACCTTGAAAAGCTGTCACTGTATGAAGTGGACAACGCAAAGCTGTATCTTTCTCCCTTAGTAGCCAAAGGCAATTCTGCAGTTTACTCCTGTGGAATTACAGGTTGGCTATAAAATGAATTTTTCAACATGTGAACATGAATTAAAAAGGAATTTCCAGAGCAGACAATACAGGCTTGAACCTGCTCTTCATTGGAACAACTTTTTGATATTTTGTTAATATGAAATTTCATTAGCATTAGCACTAAAGCTTTAACAGACCCAAACCCATTTGCCAACCTGTTTCCTTAGGGAAAAGTGTTCTTATTTCCTTTCCAATCGCCATGACAGACAGCAAGTTAGGGGAGGGAGTTAATTGTCCCCATTAGTCATCACCTTGTCAGGATGACTGGCAGTCAGTAGCCTTCAGGCTTGCTTGAAAAGCTAAAGCCAGTTGAGATCTTCTTAAGTCTGGACTGGAGAGACACCTCTGGACCTGCTGCCCCTCAGTGACACCTGAAAAGCTGGTCCAATATTTTATGCCAGGTCTTTAATATGTCTGTTAGTTCTTCTTCTTCCAAAACTCCTGTCAAGCAACAGGGGAGGGGAACAAAAGGGAATTCAAGGTTTGAACCCCAGCAGGTTCTCTTTCTAGCCTCCTCCTCCTCCTCCTGCAGTATTATTCTGCAAGTCATTGATAACCAAATGTATGCAGGGACAATTTGTTACTATCTAAAATAATCCACTAGAGTGCAAAATAGTCTATAAAAAGAGTCGCCATTTCTGGAAAAATCTCTGCTTTAAAGCTATGATATATTAAATGGAGTTTACCACCAGAGCCTTCACAAGTAGCTGTTGGAAGTAGTTATTAAAGGAGGTATTAGGCTAGATTCAGATCTTGTGCAAACAGTTGCAGCTCCCGCGAGTACGATCACACTGACAGGCTGGTTTCAGTCCTTTAGGCAAGAGAGAGGCAAAAAAGTGAGAGACGCTAGCAGAGCATCTGCTAGTTAGATCAAAAAAAGTCTGTCTTGTTGGCAGAGCTATTGTCCTTTGGTCACACCAATCCTAATTTGAGTCCTGCTTGCAGCAGCATATAAAACCTGTGACAAACACAGTCATGCTGACATTGAGCTGGATGCCAAAAGAAGATAATCACAAGTACTTGAGACTGCAAAGAAAAAAAACCAAAAAACCCCCCAAAACCAAAATAAAACAACAAAAACTCCCAAGCTACACACAGGGAAGGGAAGCTTTCAGGTCTGAAATTGGGGTGGGGGGAGGTGGGAAATTGTGCCTTTTCCTCCCCGACCCTCATTCAACATAAAAAAAAATCCTCAAAAATTGCAAACGCATGCCTCGATCAGATCTTTTTCCAGAAATTTAAGTCTGTGTCTGTGCACTGTTTAGCCTAAAGCTAGGGTGTATGCAAAACAGAGAAATACTTTATATTTCCAGACTTACAGTATTTTTATTCATGACTGTCTGTGAACTCTCCAACTTGTTCTGATTGCTCCTTGGGTCGTTTATTGTGCCCGATACAGCAATCTGGCCTGGTCCAGAAGTGAATCATCCAACTACTTTGAAGACTGACAAAATCCCTGGCAGAGATTAACAAATGCCTCTTGTAGTCCACATCTAAGAGCAAGTCTGTGCAGGTCGGAGCCACTGGCCAGGCCTCAGGCACTGGTGATGAAGGCCATGGCTGTGTCCAGCAGAACCAGAGGGGAACACCATAGTCTGAGACACATTGGCAACATGGTTCTCCCTGACCAAAAGGGATGCGGCAAAAAGCTTCTGAGATCTGAAGCACTCATATCCTCTGCGGGTTATGGTTAATTTATTCATTAGATTCGAGCTGTACAGATAGAGACAAGCAGCAAAAATATCTGTTTCTGTGGGCCCCTTCTCCCACTTGCCACATCTGTATTAGTCATCTGGATTGATATGTAAGAAGCCCTCTTTAGTGATCACAGAAAGTTTTTCTTGAATGAACTTTGCAAAAAATGAGCTGCCTTTTCTATACCAGATTAAATACTTAGAATAATTTTGGTTTGTAGTACAGATTTTTCATTTAGCCCCCAAGACACCAATTTACTTTCACAGCTTTATCCACTTCCTGAGAAGGTATTTCTTTGCTTTACACTGTGTTTGGAATGAATATGCTTTCAATTGTCATGGCTCTTATAAAGATATAACAATAATAAAATGGATGCTCCCAAGGGTATATGAAAATAGACTGGCTTTGAGTTAACAGGAAATAAGTTTCTAACTGGTCTGGGTTGAACCTTTGCGGGCTGCTTGACTTCTCCAGAATTCCCTTGCTGTTCGTCAACTTTTGTGTTTGTCACCTACAAGCTACTTACCAATTCTCCCTGATCTTGTATGGAGCACTCGTGTTTCCGGTGACGTTGTGGCTTCTATTAGGTTCAGGGTTTTTTTCCCCCCTTGCCTGCTGTGCACTGAATGCATCCGTACAGGTTTCATTAACCAAAAGAAATTAGCTTTTATTTTCCTCTAGTAAAGACAACCCTATTGTTATCTTAATGAGGACTAAAAACACATTATCATAAATGCGAGCACTTGCATTGTATTGTGCAAAGGCAGGATGAGGTTTTGCTTTTAGTAACAGGTAACTCAAAGCACTCCATAGTGACACGCTATGAATGGGTGTTTACCCTTCGTGATTATTCCGGCTTATCCCGATGCCCTCTGGTGGCTGTACCAGGAGCTGTTATTTAAGCTCCTGGGTAAGATCAGCAGCTGTGGGACAGCTCGGGGGGCTCTGCCCTCTCTGTTCCCCCGACAGCCAAAGGCGGCAGCAGCGGAGAGAGCCCGAGTCCCGGCTGGCACAGAGCATCCCCCGGAGCCCGGGGCTCTGCACCCCTCACTCACCTTGCGAGCCCAATTAAACAGGGGCAGCTCCAACTGTTGGCTCTGCTGATGTAGCACAACATTGCTTAGGAAACTGTTTCCGGCTTGAAACAGGGCAGCACAGGCACTGCAGGGCTGATCAGATGATCCCCACTTGGAAGAGATCAGCTGTGCATATGTGGACTATAATACACAGAATGGTATGGTTTGTCCTGAATTGTTTTTCCAGAGATGACTGGCTAGTTTCACCTGCAAAATACTTTTCAGGAGAGGAATTTCTGTAACTGCCTATTTTTTTTTTTTAAAATAACTGAAATCTGGATTTTCAACACTTTTATACAAAATTCACCCTAGAATAGAGGGTAAAGCTTGCTGTTTCTAGAGACATCGCAGCAAAGACAGAGCTAGACCACTCTTAAATATGAATGGTTTACCTAGAAACAACTTAACCCCCAAATATTCCCACTCTTGTGCACAAGCTTACTTCCCTGCTGCTGGCTTTGTTCTGTAACTTCTGCAGCTCAGGGCACAGTGACTTGCTTGAATGCACAAGTGGCAAAGGGCTTTTTGCTGTGTGCAGCCTGTGAGTTGCTGATGAGCTGCCTCCTTCCTGCTCACGTCAGAACCCACTGCCTGCTGGCAGCTGGAACTTGTTGAAGTATGGAAAGTGAGCAGAGCAGGGCTGAAGGAGGTCAGGAGCTGACGGTCCATGCAGCTGCTGACTTCTGGAGCATTTCATTCTACTGAGCTGCACTGGCGTCTCTTGGAGCTATTTGAAATCTAGTTTTCATTCTGTTCTGGCAAAGACAGCAACACTTGGAGCTCTTTGAATACCCTTTCCTCCAAATGCATTTGAATGTTTTCCTGACTCAAGGAAGACCTGGAGTATGTCAGCCCTTACTGCAGCCCCTGTCTTGTGCCTCCCTTCCCTCTCCACAGCTCTCTGTGCATGAGGGCCCAACTCTGATCCAGCCCAGCTGTGTAACCTTGCTCAGAGTGCTGGAAAAAAGGCTGTGAGAAAGTCTGGAGAGATAAGAAAGGTAAAATTATAGACAGAGGTAGAGCTGTGGGACCGGACTGCCAGGAGCTCAAGGGTTTAGGAGGGAAAGCAGCAATGTGGAAAGGGTATAAAATCTAAAAGGAAGAAAAGAACAAGGCAAGTCAGGAAGCATCGGGTCAGTTAGTTTGTTGGGGCAAGGTACCCATGCCAGGGGCCCTGACGGAGCTTGGCAGAAGGTAGAAATGTGGCAATGTTGAGTGTCTGCTCCTGGGAGCTGCAGGGACCTACTCTTCCCCTCTGCCCAACGTCTGCCTGGCCAGCAAAGCCACTGCTGGTACCTTGCTGGGTGAGCAGACTCATGCTCAGCCCAATGGCTTGTGAAATCCTTTCTTTGCTGTGAGCTGGTCAATAAATAACTGCTTCACATGCCTAGTTATGTATATTCTGCTTACAGATTATCTTTGAGACTGGCTAAAGAAACCAGAACAAATTGATGCAAAAACAAGCTGGTAACACATACCTATAAATACATTTTTGGGTTTTTTACATTCACTGGAAGGAAAAAAGAAAATTAGCAGTGTTTTCTCATTGGTATGACAGTATTTCCCATTGGGAAAAGGCTGAAGCACACAAAGGAAAAGTAATTTTCTATTTGTACTTGGAAAAAGCTAAAACTATTTACCAAACACAAAATTTACAAGTAAATTTTCTCTTCAGCTTCTTTTAAGTCATTGTTTTATTCCATTACCTTAAGTGCTTCACAGACACTGCTTAAAACCATCATCCCTGTGTGTGAATTTCAGGTGGTTAAAACATTCAGGAAAATTTCTACTGCAGATGATTTCTTTAACATCAGCAGAGTGCATGTGCAGAAACCATTTTACAAATATTCTTCCCCTTGGTAACACTTGCATGCTGGCTCTGGAACAGTAACACTACTTAGAAAGCTGCCTGAGCAGGGTGACCCAACACCTGCAGTGTGCATGCGGGAAGCCTTTAGGGTGCCACATACCTTCATTCCTTCAGTTCTCCAAAAATCCCTTTGTATTGAAGCTGTCAAAAGAGGTCAGTTTATTCAGCTGAAGGGAGACCAACATAACACAACGGAATTCAGAACACCACTGATGTAGGTACTGAGTGAGGGGATAGTGTTGAAAAAGGCAAGGTAACTTAAACAGTTAAAGCTTGCCTGTGGAGAAGCTGGCCTTTCTTCTTGGACATGGAAAAAAAATCCAGTAGTATTTTCCTGTGATACGATTTCTTCTTTACTACAGAAGTGGGCTGCACAGATTTCTCAGATGGTAGATGTGGTTAGAGCTGTCCTGAAAAGGAAAGACTGACTCGTTCCACATGCAGGCTTTTACACCCTCCCTCTGATCACTGCACTCTAAATCTTTGCTGTTCTGACATCAGCTTGGCTTTTCTTAGTCACTGGAGGAGAAGTTGCCAAACAGAATAGGTTTTGTATATCCTAACCCCTATTCTGGATGGAATTAATGG
This sequence comes from Edolisoma coerulescens, assembly GCA_013397115.1. Lineage (NCBI taxonomy): Eukaryota > Metazoa > Chordata > Aves > Passeriformes > Campephagidae > Edolisoma > Edolisoma coerulescens. Next base: position 407,658 of record VWZW01006398.1, on the reverse strand, counting down.
ACCGAGTCTGAAAGCCAAAAACCTCAGATTTGTTTGGGTTAATCAATGCCAGAATTTGTTGGCGGGGGAAGAATACAGATGATCTTTCACAGTTGAAAGAGTACGTCAGTGTGGCAAGCGTTTGGAAGGTAACACATGGCTTAAATGCGACCAAATAACACACTGGCTTTCACAAAGAGACACTGCTGGACAGGATAGATGGAGTATCTTATTCCAACGCATGTGGAAGTTCGCAAAAAATTTTGGAGTGGTTGATCACAGCAAAAGGAACAAGTGCAGTGAAGTGTGCACAGGAGGAGTAGGAGTACAAACCCATATAAATATTCTGGCACTCTCAATGCATTTCTTGTATGATGATTCTGTGGACAATTAGGTGGCACAGTTTTAGTCAATCATTGATTTTGTCTGGTATGGTGGAGGTACCATGGCATAAATTAAAGCTAGAAGGGGAGAGCAAAATAGCACTTGCTAGTTTTTATTTTTTCCCATGAAAAACTAACACATAGTAGTGTTTTAGACTACTCTGACTTACTCTACAACTGTTCTAGCCCAATACATGCAGTCATCAGCAGGGCTCAGTTTCTCAACAGTACTTGGTTATACTGCTTGTCAATGCATTGCTTGCACTTGTCTTGCACCTGCCCAGAGCAGTTAATTTAGAAAACAGAGAAAGATAAAAGATTATGTTCAGTGCCTAAAGAAAGGCTACTTTGAAATCACTAACAACCAACAAACAACAGCACTGGCACATGATCTTGCACAAAACATTTATATTGGTACACAATCATCCTACATGAATCTGATACTTACCCATATTTGTTAACAGATAAAAAAAATTATTAACAGCAGGTTTGCAAGCAGGGTTCAACACAGGCTGTATGCAAGAGGATGCAGTCAGTGTTTGAACAAACTAATTGGTAATGAGTTTTATTAGATACAATAAAAGTATATTACGTAAAGACATTGTATTACTGCAGATTGCCTGATAGGAATGATACACACAACCTTATTAAATCAGGCAAAAGGTACTAACCTGAAAAAAGCATTCATTCTTATCAAATATACTAAGTGAACTAAGTTTATCATAGTGATAATTAGAAAAGCAAATAGAGAGCAAAAAACATTTCCAACCTGTATTATTCTATTTACATACAGCTTTTGTGAGGAGTATTCATACTTAATTTAAAAAGAATGCTTATTAATCTGAGATTAATTCAGTATGGTGATAAACATGAATAATATAACGAAACCCTTATAAAGTTTTCTGTATTCATCTTCTCATGCATTGTATTTGGGACAGGAAACATACTGGACCAATATTTAAATGACCCCCAGAATGGTTAAAAGGTCATTTTTTTCAGTTACAGGAGTTGAGTGTTTGGTAACACAGCATGATGTTTTTTTCTCTCCATTAATCACAGAATCACAGAATATGCTGATTTGGAAGAGACCCACAAGCCTCATCAAGTCCAGCTCCCTGCCCTGCACTGGGTCATTCCCAAGAGTCACACCGTGTGCCCGAGAGCATTGTCCAAACGCTTCCTGAACTCTGTCAGGTTTGGTGCTGTGACCACTTCCAAAGGAGCCTGTTCCAGTGCCCAGCCACCCTCTGGGTGAAGAACCTTTTTCTAATATCCAACCTAAACCTCCCCTGACACAACTTCAGGCCATTCCCTTGGGTTGGTTAGTGCCATCATTGTTGAAGATGTCTTCATTGCATAAGCAACTGTAAATCAAGTTTCCCATCCTCCAGGCGAGTTGCTTTGCCAGCTCCACTGGAAACACATTTATTCTCAGTATCTTGCACGAGTATGGCATGACTGAAAGCTCAGGCTGTGCACTGCCAGCAGCATGCCCCCACCTGTCATCCCCAGCAGGCTGCCTGGCCTGCCCCAGCGCTGGCAGAGCCCCTGGGATCCCTCACAGCCAGGTGTGCAATGGAAAGAACTGTTTCCCAAGCTGGAGAGCGCTCTCTAGAGCAGCACAACCTGGGGTTAACCAGCCTCCCCTTTGCCTATCCAGCTCCTGTAGGAAGGAGCAGGAGCCCTGTGGATCACCCAGCCCTGCCCTCTGCCGCTGGGCGCACCCTGGGGTGCCCACGGCTGGGCCGGAGCCCCTCTCCTGCCACACACATCAATTCAAAGCCATGCCAAGACCACGCAGTTGGTAAAGCATTTGGCTGAGGAGACACAACAGTTTGAATTTCCCCCTCTTGCTTTCCCAAGCCTTACTTGGGTCAGAGCAGTCCTTTACCTGACACACACTATCTTGCCAAAAGGATAATAAAATCAGAGATTACCTTTAAAAAAATAAAGGGCTTAAAGATGGCAGCTGGAAGGCCAACACTGGGGATCTCTTCGAATGCCAGTGAAGTGTATCACCTCTGCTCTGCAGAACTGCGTATTCCAGCCAACACCAGCACACGTGGGAAGACAAAAGCACTTGAAGGCAGCAATCCAGTGCCATGAGTTACCAAAGTCATCCTCTATCTCCAACCTTCCCTCAGGAAAATAGCATTTACAGCCACAGCACACATGCCTGGTTACACACAACTCCCATGTGGGCTGACACACAGCAGAACGGAGTTCTTGCATCCAAATCAGACATTTCGTTATACATTTTTCATATATCTTTTCCTGTTTTGTCTGAAAGAATTAGTGACTTTGTAGTGTGGCATGGAAGAGTTAAAATTTGGTTCTGACGAAAGACAGAAGAGAAAAAAAACCCAGGCTGTCAACCAGAAAGCAATTCCAAACATTTCAAAAGAAATGCAGAAGTTTTACCATAACCTGTTTGGGTTTTCCCCCAATAAAGGAAGGTCTGAAGGAAAAAGACGATGCATTTTCGTTTTTTTGGATCTTTTTTATTCAAAAGTTTTCAAAGAAATAAAACAGAAAAAGCTAACAATCTAATCAAATTTACAGTTCAAAAATGTCTTTTGGCGTTTAACAACAAGTCCTAGGAAACAAAACTACAGAGTTATCTTGAACCGGACAAATAAGTTACCACTGGCAAGTTTGTGGCACTAGTAAAACAAAAATAAAAAATTAACTCTCTTGATCATATAGATATCTCTATGAAAATCTTTTTTTTTTTTCAATCTGTACAAAAGGTCTTTCTTCATAAATTAATTTTTTATAATTTAATGGCTGTCTACTATGTGATGTTTAAGTAACTGATTATTTCTTTATGTACAGAGGTTAAATTTCCCAAATCTTACCCAGACAATGAGTATGGCACTTAGTTCAGACATTTCTGGCAGCAACTCTTCCCTCCCTCTAACCCAGCTATCATACTGCAGTTTTTAATTAATGCAAAAATAGCAAGTAGTGAGAGATCCAGGTTTGGAAAGTTACCAAAGACAGGCAAAGTGCTGCAGGAAGTCTGGACTTTTACAAAGCAGTAATATTCCAGGGAGCATAGAACCAATAATACCACAACTTTTTAAAAAAAGAAAAAACAAAAACACATCTCTTATGACTATGCATTTCACTAGAATCTACACTTCTCAGAGCAGCAATTTACTTTTGAAACTATGAAATGTCACCGACATCTATACTCCAATACTCACACAAAATTTAAAAACTAAAAAATACTTGAAAGAAACAACTGCTTAGCCCTAGCTCCCGAGCTAGGATGATTTGGTCTGTGGAAACAGGGAGGGCCAGCAACCTGTCCCAATACAAAAGGAAATAAACTTTGAGGTAGATAACTGATCATATACAGCTGACCAGAGAAGTACACAGTTTTGGAAGACAACTTAATTTATCATTCGATTTAAAACATATGCAATTGTAATAAAGAGCTTTAGTAGCAGTGAATTATCTAATATGTGAAGTACAAATAACTGTGTATTTATGAATCAGGAATTTCATAGTTTCAAAATTGGTTTTCTTTACACTTAACACTTGTAGTGATGATGTAAAGTGTGGCACTGCTTGGATCCAAGTCTTCCTTCATGCTTTTGTGTCCATACATCAATTAAAATTATAAAACCTAAATGCAAATGTACAAAAAAGGCACATTCTCTTAACCGCAAACTGGTCCGGCAAAAATAAAGAGTACAGAAGACGCAATGCTGAGACAAATCAGAATTATTGGTTACTGGCTCTTTGTTCTTTGGTAAAGTTACCTTTTAAAAGTGCCAAGTCTTTTTATTTTTATTTACCTACTATAGAGAGCTAGTACCCAATCAATTATGCTTCTACTTAAATCTCAGCATATGTTTGAAAACGAGTCCTTTAGCTTTTGCCATTTTGCTGTAATAGCAACTTTTCTGTTTGCTAAGTCTCAGCACAATCCTCATCCTAAAGCACTATCATTAGTATAAAGGAAGGACAAAAACATTCGGTGATATCTCCACCCCAAACTCCCTACTCTACCTATGCTAAAACTAGAACATCAAGTTAGTTTCTGAAAAAAGGCAAAAAAAGATTTTACATTGCATCATACAGCAGAGTTCCTAAATCATTCAAACTACCAGAGGGAACTATTGGCATATGGCCTTACAAACAATTTATACTATTAAAATTTCCCCAGTCAGAAAATGTGTTTCACACAAAACAGTTTTTCCCCTCTTGCATTTCACTACCTTACATATTATGTGAAAAAATCATTAAAAACACTTACTACACATTAAAAAAGCCAAATTTTCAGCAATTTTTATTGACTACCTTTAAAAGCCCTATGCTGCTGTTTTACAAGGCATAATAGACCAGCTCATTTGGTCAAAGCATTCTACACCATTAGTTTGGACTACTTACTGAAACAGCTACAGCATTGAAAGATTTAAGGCAAATTGGAATTTATAGAAAAGGATAAGACACTTCACACTACATTAAAAGAAAAACAGAAAGCTAAGAGACCAGACACTATAACTGCAACACTGCACTAAAGCAACACTCACACACTGCAAGCACAGAACATCGTCTTAGATGTTTTACTATTTTAAACTTCAGAAAATCCATTTCATACAAAAGAAAAAAAAAAAAAAAGATAAAAGAAATGAACAAAATAAAAATAAACCAAAACACAAATTCTGTCATGCACGTGAATAAGTCTTCGTGGTCATCTGTGCATACCCAGAAATTTGAAGGTTTTTTTTTTTGCGTCATAACAATTGATAAAAACTTTTTTTTTACTAAAATAAATCTGTTCATGGGAACAGCTACTAGATGAATTTAAGGTTTTTCTTATGCACCTTATAGAACTTATAGCAAAAATAGTTTTAGTTGATTTCATTATAAATAACATTTTCAAGAACCTGTGCAAAACTGTCAATAATTCCTAAAGCACAATTGATCAGTAAAATCCATGATTGTTTCAGCCTTTGCACCCTTCTCCAGGCCAGGTCAACACTGGACATCTGTAACACAGAAAGGTCAGAGCTAGAGCAGAGTTACAATCACACATCTTTTTTCTAACGTAGCTGTCCACAAAACGAAATAATTTCCTACTTTAGACAGCTGAGAGAAGACCAAATGAATCGGAGTCTAATCCTGAGAAGCAACACAGGGGGAACTGCAGGTGTTTGGCCCTTCCCAGGACAAGGCTCTCCACCAGGACAGAGCCTGCGCTGTTTCACCTCTCTCCCTAACAAATGCTCAGCACACAGAGCTCCCACGGGGGAACTGAGGCTGCACTCAAAGCTCTTCCCTTCTTTGTTGTTTTGTTGTTGTTGCTGTTCCTTGTAATTGACCAAAAGTGGTTGAGTTTGCTACTCCTGTGGCATCTCCAAGGCTTTTGATCTCTGCAAAAGGAACAATAACTTTCTTTCGGTGCAGCCTCAGGGAGGCTACGCACAACAGCTAAGACAGACACAGCTACTGTGCCTCCCTGATGATAATACTGAACAGCAGGTCAGGGCTCACCAAATTAGAAGGCAGAGTTTTTAATGTACTGGCTTATATTGCCACATGGGTTTAAAAGAATACCCAGCTAATGACAAAAAAGTTTAGACAATTTTTTAATTTTTCAAAGCAAGGCAAAGTTTGGTATTTTAAGGCTTGTACATTTGTAGGTGCATATAAAACAGGTTTCTTTTTTTTTTTTCAAGTCCCTTTGACTATTTTTCACATAGGAACAACTTTTTGAAAAGAAGCTGTAAAGTTATTAAATGTAGCTGCCAGAGGAGCAGTGTATTTCTGATTGATTGCATCCAATCATGCAAATGTGCTAGTTGTACTTTACCCCTCAACTTATGGGAATATGGATATTGACTTTAAATAGGACATTCCCAAAAGTGCTGCATGTGCATTTAGAAAGAAGTTTCAGTTTGACAACAGTAACAAAGCCACAACAATCAAGAGACTGCAGTGTTCCCTGTATTTAGGGCATGAAATAACTGTCAATTCCCTCCCCTTCACCTGTCTGAAACAAGATGAGTACCAGCATGTTCCAGGAACAGAAATACCAAATGCCATGCTCTGAGGCTGAAATCAGCTGGGTAATATTAACCTCCCCCACGTGCCCACTGCTACAGCCACTGCTGACACAGATTTCACTGGCTCCTACTGCATACAAATACAGGTAACAGTGCTTCTCTGAAGAATAAAATACATGGAGAACTGACTTACAGCAAACACACAGAACTGCTCACAGAGCTTGGAATTCTACACAGAGTCATCAATACAAAACGTGTCTCAGATGGCAACAACAACTCATCCTTCCAGGAGACTTAAGGCTGTTCCTCCTGCCTGGCCTCAGTTTATGGGGAAAGATACAGACAGGCTTGGGAGAGAGAGGCAGGATGGGGATGTGACATGCAGGATTACGCTTCGCTGGCTACCACAGATCTCTGCTGGTAAGGAGGTTTTACATGCCCACAGGGAAGGCTTAAGGCAAACCAAATAATTCCTTGAAAAGCGGTTAACACCAGGCAACAGCCTTGGCATGGGAAACGTGCAGGAGTCATGATTTTAACACGAGGAGATGGATAACGAGAAGAGCCTGTGGCTTTGCTTTCTGCCTGCCCTGGAAGCAAATCAAGGATGTGGGCTTCCTCTAGATGCCAGGATTTGGCCCAACTACAGCAATAACACAGGTCAGATGCTGTGCTATGCAGGCTCTGCCATCCGTTGAGTTTGCCAAGTTTCCCCCATTGGTTTGTTTCTATCTTTCCATATAAGAAGCTGTTATGCCAATAAATGGGGATGAGAGCACTGCTGGCAAACAGCACAGCTGACCTGCAGGATCAAAGCTAATGCCAAAATTTGTGTTTTGTTGGATCAATACATTTTAGAGAGATATCACACAACTGTAGCACATAAGTGATTTTGACTTTTCAGTATTAAATAAATGCCACAAGGGCTGTAGAAAAACCCTTCTAACATGTGCCTCCAGCACATTATTGCAGCTGAATGGAATTTTTCAGTGTGAGGTCTTAGAAAATGTGATGTAAAAAATTATGTAGCCAAGTTGCCTGGCTTACAAAGCACTTAAAAAAACGATGAGTTAAGGAAGAACTAAATTTGAGAATTTTAAAATATGGGTCATGGAGAAGGGAACAGTTAGCGCAAGTAACGTTTTCAGGACGGAAATGTACAGAAAGCAAAACAATTTTGTATGAAGTAAGCTCAGGTAAAGCTAATGATTTGCTAATAAAAAAGGCCATGTAAGCAGAACCAGAGGAAACCTGGAGTAGGAAAGTAAAACTCTGGAATTAGAGCCAAATGAGGACATGGATTAAAAATTAATTGACAAAATTCTGGACCAAACAGCTTTTTCCTAGAAAAAAGGATGAGCAGGGAAGTCTTCAGGAGAAAAGGTCAGTAAGGATTTCTACCAGACCGCTTCCCTGCCTGTGGTCTGTAAATCAGCCACAAAGCTGCTTCTAATCTTACATGTACCACAAAACTAGAGCATGACATGTCTATCAGTACAGCTCCCTTTAGCATTTTGATTCTTGTATTTTTGCATTAATTCATTGTTATTCTGTATACAGCATGCTGCTAAAATGAACAAATTAAAATTGAACATAATCCAGTTATGGTATAGAGAAATTATAAAAACAATATTACTCAGAATTCATTAATTCACTTCTGGATCCCATGTTTCCTTCCCTGGCTTTTGACTCTGGCTGAGTTCAAATAAGCTTCACTGTCCCCAGATATTATCATCGTATTATTTATATGACATAAAAAAAAAAATTCAATACAGAGTACTGTAAGTTATGAAATAAAGTATCTTTGATTCACATCTCTCATGAGACAGGATGAACCCCTACCTCACAGTTACTTATTTTGCTGATACGTGTATGGAGAATGGTCACTGGATGTCTCTACTGTAACCTGTTGCTGACCACTGGCTTCCTGCAAATGAAAAGGAAGACAAGCCATGAGACAAAATCAAGCAGCATTACCTGCAATCTCTATTTCCATTTGACTCATGCAATTAACAGTCTTCAAATCTAAAATCTTCCTCACATTTCTCAAGTGAGGTATTCCAAATCTGAGGTGTTAACTTTACCTTGATTTATATTTCAGCAAACTGAGAAATAAAATGATCATGCAAACCTTGTATTTCCTCAGCTGCTTTGATGATAATTAAAAAAAAGAAAACCCTCAAACTTTTGACATTATAGAGATCAATAGACAGAGAGACCAAATAACTGCCAGAATATTTTCTATCTGCAGATGTGAAAGAGCATTCTGTCCCTCTCCTTTTGAAGCGGAGTGAGAAGAATGAGATCTACTTACCACACAAACACTGCAAGTACTGTGATGGGATTGGCACTAGGCAACACAAAGAATTGTAGATGGGACTTTGCACCAGGCTCCCCAGAAACCAGGCAATTAATTCAGCTGAGTGCTCTGGCAGACAGAGCAATCAGGTAATTACCAAAAGTACTTCTCTGATCCACATGGGCAAATGCACCAAACTGAATCAAACAAATTCTGGAGTTTCTGGATAAATAGACTTTGAATTAAATGGTTTTTTTCTTACAGGTTCTAGAAGAGACTGTTTGGCACTCATTCTGAATACATGAGCTGCAGCATACCTTGTCAACCTCCTCTGTTAAAGAAGTACTGACCTATGAAACGGTGTAAGGTAAGTCAAAATAGTAGATAAATTATTTAGTTTACTTATGTTACGGTCTCCAACTAAACTGATAAATTCCTCTTTGATGGAGAGATTTATTAGATAAACATGCACAGTATCCTGAGATGCCACGGTCAAATCAGGATTCTTTGCAAAAAGTTACAATCAAGGTCTGTTGGCAGAGAATTTTGCTCATAGGTAAACTAAGTGAAAGATCAAAACTACAATACACACCCTGGCTTGTTACTATTGGAGTTAGGTCTGACAAAACACAAAGTTTGCCTGAGCTATGCTCATAGAGAAGATTGATCCAAGTACTGTACTGCCATAAGCACAGGTCATTCTTTCTTGTAATACAATAATAATGGCTACATTAGTTGAGAATAATAACATTTTATAGTTTTATTACGTATGGCATTCACAGTACATTCACAGTTACAGTATTTGCCTTTAAGGACCAATTTTCCTAGCAAAAAAAAAAAAAAAATCATATTCATATTTCTTACCTCTGGTCTTTTATAAAGTATTTTATAAATATACTGACCTCAACAGGAACCGCTGCTGTCTGGACATGTGTGTACTGGGGGATGTAGGCTCCTTGCATAGCTGTTGTGGCTGGCATGTACTAGAAAGACAGAGTCCATTACGTTGAGTTGAAGTCCAACATAAGTTTAAAAATATTCAAAATACCTATCAGGGTATTGCTTAACAGGTATTGACTGTCTCCCTAAAGCAATATACATGAGAGAAAGACTTTTGCATCTGAAATCAATAGGCTTTCCAGAAAAGTCATGTATCTGTTTTGAGAAAATTCAAATTTAGCTTTCAAAGAGTATGTAAAGGACTTTTCCTTCTCTGTTAACCCAAATCATCATATTTTCTTTTTTTAACCCGATCTGGTCAGAAAAGAAGTGTCTTGCAGTTTAGAAGCTAGCCTGAATTTCTTCTGATTTAACTTCTGTTCCACAGTTCAAGAGATTAGAGTTGCAGAAAGGAGTATAAAGAGTAAAACTAACGATTTTTAATCTTTTGGATGCAACTCTGAAGTTACCTCCTGGATTCCTTTCATTTGTTCTGGTCTATTTTTATTTACGGATTTCCAATTTCTGATCAGTTAATAGGCTGAATAAAAGCTGCTGAATAGGATTTTAAAATGGAGACAGTTCCTAAAAATTCACTGGACATAAGATGACTTATAGGATTACTTCTTTTCCACAGGAAAACTGTGATCTACACGTGGTATTTTCTACTTGGGTAAGTTCTATTTTGTATCAAATTGCTACATACTGTTCCAGTACTGCCTAATGAAAGATGACTCATCTGCTGTGTCAGAGGGCTTATCATTGATGCAGGCTGTAGTGACATGGTGTGGTCCATGGAGGGAGTCAGAACAGCACCCTGTTAAAACAGAGAAACAAAGAAATGGTTGCAGCACTCAGATTTTAATTTCATTTTTGATTTGAGAGTCTAAGTACGGACTGTCCTTCCTAGGGGATATACCACAAGAACTCTCCTTAATCCCAGGCACTGACTCAAAAAGCAGGTCTGGGGCATTCTAAATATTTTACTTGAGCATCTGCACATGCTCAAGGTGGAGGACCTGCTTTGACTCCCCACTGAGCATTCAACTGATGCCCAATGCACTTGAGAGACCAGCTGAAAACGCTCTGTAAAATATGAGTTTAACCAGATGCTGACTTGAAAGCAAAAATTTGCACATGTTACCTGGTACAGATTCACTTAGCTTAAGCTTTGGAATTTCATGCTTTCAGAAGAAACTTTTATCTCATCTTTAGGAATGGTGGCTTTGGAGGAGGAACATTTGTGCTGGGAGAATTCTACCCATCACACGCGATGTTCACACAGGAGACAGCTGCCCTACTTAGTGGCTGGTTTCATGACAGACACACTTCAGGAGAGTGACTTAGCAATGCTGATTCTTTGTCTAAATACCAGCTGCTCTGATGACATTTCTGTTGCTTCTGCACCATTTTGTTAAGTTCATAAAAATCATACTCTAAACTTTCAAACACTTTAGATTGCTAAATATGGAGGGTACACTCAAGGTTTTCAGAGGTAACTGAAATGGAAGATTATAAAGAAATTTCTTTTTACCAATCACGTTCCACAAAAACGCATTTCCACATACTTTGTATGACTTATGCTGGCAGAAGGTGTTGATTAAAATTAATGGAGGCTCAACACTAACAGAAATAATTGCAGTGTACTGAAAACAAGTATTTTGAATCAATAACTAATCCTTAAAAAGAAAGAAAAAAAAAGTGCATAATATATTTGGAAAAACAACCATGTGATCAGTGTAGATGAAATGAGTCACAGGCACATCAAACACTGAAAGAATTTCCTGTCTGTACACTGCAGGCTTCTCTGAAAAGCAAATGAGCAAGACAGCACCCGTCTTTGCACAGGCCAAAACTGAACTTCAGTCTAGAATCTAGGTCTTTATTTTCAACTGTGAAATCTCATCTTGTGTACCTGTGAAACTAATACACTTTATAGCATTATAACATATTAACTCTTGTCTTTCACAGCATTATTTGCAGGATGTTGTTTTATGAAAATCTCTGTTGATAGAGAAGGAAGTTGAAACCTGCTCTGTGTGTATTTAACACCAAAAACCACAAATACAACAACAATTAAGTGTGTGAGAGGGTGTTCTGGTTCAACATCACCTTCTCTGCATGCCCAAGAAGAAAATGTTCTGCCAAGAAGATTTACATTTTATAATCTGCATGGAGAGGTTAATTAAAGTCAAGACAATATCCTTTCTATATCTGGAAACAGACCTGTTTGTTAACTACGGGAGTGCATGTATTAAAGTGCCTGTTATTATTAGTAATGCTCATCTCAAGAAGCCCAGTAATTCTCAGATATAATGGTACTTAATTGGCAAATGACATAGACAAGAAGCAAAACATCATGGGAGAGTAGAGATTAGAATGCTTGACAGTCTGGTACAGATGCCACAGCCACAAGTGAAGGGAGACTAGCATTACTCATGAGTGGTGAAGCCAGAACAAGCTATACCGTAGCAAACAAGTGAGTGCCCATAAAGTAATTTATATCACTACATCCATCTGTCTTTCACAAATTATCCAGTCTGAACTATTGTAGACCTATTCTAAAACATTGGGTCTCCAATTTCAGCTCCTGAAAGGTAGATAGTACGTAAAACATTTGGTATTTACAAAGTGCTTTCCACTTAAATTAAAAAAATAAGACAAAACCCAAAAAACCCAACACCACTAAGTTTCCTCTTGGAAGTTTTCTCTAATGGTCCTTATCACACTGATACTCTGAAGGTAGCTTTCTTTTTTGTGAGGCCCCAGTTCAAGTTACTGTCTTTGTTTCGCTTTTCATTTTGATCCATGGAAGTAATTGGGTAGGAATTGACATACTTCCTGCTGTTTAAAGTATGTAAAGTGTTTATATAATAGATAAACACAACAATGAAGAAGCATAAAAACTTACTGGGTGCTGCATTATATATGGTTGAGGCTGCATCCAAGAAGGACTCTGAACCTAGAACAAAATTGGCATTTTATTTTTCATTTTACACATTCTTAGAATACTCCAACTTAGATATAATAATAATTTAAATCATGTTAATATGCCTCCTCCCTTATTTATTGACTTTTTAATCCAATTAGTCACTCTGTGGAACAACACTGATTTCTATGAAAAATGTATTCATTGTAACCTGTAAATCAGAGACAAGATTTGGACACCACACACACGTTTCAGAACAAAATACAGCGTTTTTAGTGCAGGTTTCAGAAACTTTATCAAATACAATGAAAGGGGTCAAATAGATGAATGACAGATTTCTGCTATGTTGAAAAAGGAGGCTCCTTCTCTCTCAGAAATTTCTTTGTGGAAAAGTAATTGGGATCTCAGAAGGCATAGCACCATTTGCCTTGTAGTGTGATCAGAATGAAAGAAATTATTGTATTTTCACAACTGAAAAAAAAAATCAGGAATTCTGCTGCAATCTTGTTCCAGGAAAAAGGAGAAGATTTAGGAGAGCTGTTCTTCTGCAAGACATTGTGGTATGTTATTCCCAAAGCACAGGAAGAGGAGGAGGTTCTGATGAGAGTTCCTGCTCTTGCAACAACCACATTTTCTCTCCAAAACCAGTGACCGCCCAAATACTTCAATTGTAGTAGAATGCCTAACTTTGCATGACAAAGTGAATTATCAAAAGGGAAACTAACAGGTTATATTGTTATCCTGGTCAAAAAGAGCTGGTTGCAACAGCTCTTTGAAAAAGTGTGCAAGAAATACTAAAGGTAAGGACAGAAATGTTTCCTCCCCACCTGCTGCAGGTGTGTAGGGTAAGGCAGGAATCTGACCTGCACAGCACACAGAACTGGCTCACCACTGCTGCCGGACATTTAAATGCCTCTGCCATCATTCCCAGAGTCCTGTGAACAGGACAGGTAAACACATAGCCTTGAAAAAAACCCAGGTGAGGTATTTTCTGGAAGATGGAAATATTTCTTCCCTTCTTTTGGTACTGACTTTCAAATCAGAGTTTGTTTTTTTTTTTCCTTTTTCAGTCAGGAAAAGAGCAAACAGGAGATCAAAATGGAATGGAAAAGACTGGAACACTCCCTTTCCTCAGGCAAAATCTTAATGGCAAAAATACCGGTACATCCTGACTAAAGCTTTGGCTAATCTCACACTATGATAGTAACTGGCTCGGTGCAGTCATTTGGGTACACAGGGGTTGCAGAAACAAACACTAGCCAAAACTTTATTAAATTTTTTTACCTGAATAAGAATAAATCTAGAAGCAGGTTATACCATGCCTCAAAGAAAAAAAAAATAATAAACTGTGCTTGTGTGATACGTTCTGTTGTATAGAAGACAGAAAGCTGCAGGTTTCAGTGAGAAGGGATCAGTAATGAAGATGTGACTAATACTCAAATTGTGAAACTCTTCTGGCCAAGAACCTCCTTCCTCCTCAATACAGAATACTTCAATTTAATTTTCAATTCCAATTACTGTGTCACTTCAAGCATAATGATATTAATAACTCCATCCACAATAATTTAAGCTCCATGCCGTGTATATTGAAATACTGGTAACTACATTTCTGGAAACATAATGGATTGTGGTCTGCCTATCTCAATAAGCCCAAAAAACAATACCATATTGCTAAGCAGTATGTTTCCATGCCAACTCCCAATTTTTACTTGGATTCTGAATATCAGTGAGTCTTATATTGATAAATAATTTATATTTTAATGAAGAATAGCAGATAATTTTGATGAAATATTTTTCTGGGTAAGAACTTACTGTAATTTCTGAGGTAATGCAGTACCAAGCAGAATGATTCAGTATACTGAAAAACAGAACCTAGCACTGTCTGCCGAGAGCAAACATTGTGTTGCATAAGTTACCTCAGAAATTAATATAAAAACAATCCAGCTGCCCTTCACACCAGAGAACACTGTTTTAACTCCTACACAGCACTTTGGTCATGCAAGATGGCATTAGATCGCCAGACTAGTATTAGACAATTCTTCCTCATCCTCCTCACTTGGAATTGAAGGCTACATGGAAATTTCTGCAAGAGACAGCTGACAAAATGGCCCACAGTGCCTCTGTTAGCCTTCTGTCTCCCCTTTACACGTCCTTCCATATTCATTCACACACACAGGACATTAGAAAGCTCAGCATGTCTCTCTCACCAGAAAACAAACAGCCTCTTCTCCTTCCCCTGACATATAGAGGTAAGAATTTTCTAAATTTAATTAGTTTGAGTTATTTATGACCTGAATCACTGCTGTTTACTCTATCTATGTGTTGAACAGTAAAATGCCAAAATAGCTCATCATTTAGCGTACACTGGCATAATTGGCAGGTCTCGAGCAGTAATTACAGAGCACACATCTGAGACTGCCATACTAGCTGTATTTAAAGCAAGTTGTTTGTAAACCGAAACGGAAGATGCCCTAAAATTGAGGATTCCTAAGAGATCTACATCAAAGTACTAAAAACTGTTCCATATAATTTCTCAAAGTGTTGAATTGTATATCAATATCCCTTGTGAGGACACAAGATGGCACCTATCAAAATCCCTCTTCAGAAAGTTTTGGACTGGGCTCTAAAACCGAAAATGTCCACAACTTATGTTTTAATCTATTGTTCAAAATAAAGTAACCTTTGGTTTAGAAATACTGTGCTAGGCTACTAAATGCTTTACTCCTCATATAAAAACACTGAATTTGAATGCTGAGGTAATTTGAACTCTGAGCTCTTTTTTTCAAATTTCATTCTCTAATGTCAAGAATGTTTCTGTACCCTTCTTAGTACAATTACATAAGACATTATTGTTGGGCTTTCTGAAAAAAATAACAGAGAAAAGCTCAAAATGCATGGCAATAAATCTTTCAAAATGCATTTAATTAAATCAAGAAGGTTTTAAATAAAGAATAATTACTTCAGATACACTGCTGACATTAAAAGAATTTGACTGAGAGAAAATGAAAAATCTTGCATAAAATGCAGAAGCGGCTACAAATCCCTCAGCCACCAGCACAAGTTGGAGACCTGGTTCTGCAAGGCACCAGGATCTCATTAAATCGCTGTGCTTCCTGACACACACACTCTTAGGTTTCCAGGCTGTCACTTTCATGCTGTACAGCACAAGGAGGCCACTTCATTAAAATGAAGCATTATTGGAGACCTCATACAACCAGATGTAACAACTGATAAATAAACATAAGCTCCAATGAACCATTTCAGCTGCCAAGTTCTAAATACAAACCTGGTATGTAGAAACCGGAGAAGCAATATATGGCGTAATAGATGTCTGAGTGATCATTCTGTTCGCTGTAATACTGTAGGGTGATGGATAAAATCTAGAAAATGCAGAAATATTTATTAAACGCCAGTTCTGTGCATCTTTCATAATGCAAACTTTTTTTTTCTTAGTGTGCCATGATTCAACATACCCATTTTGTAAAGCAGCTGTGGTTGGATCATATGTGAGTGTCATTCCAGCCTTAAAAAAAAAAAAAAAGTGGAAAAGAAAGAGGTGACAAAATTAATTTTAATTGTAAGTTATTTCTCTTATTCTTTCTTTAGTTGTCTCATTTTTAACTGAAAATTTGTATTGAAATAATTTATTACTATAACTTAGGGAAAGGTTAATCGACAGAAGTAATTATATAGTAGAGAGAATCACCAATATTGACTGTGAATACAAGTTTCCATGTTCCCATCATAAGGAACAAAATGCAATCTACTAAACACCTGGCTAAAAGAACATGTGTGTGTTTGAGATTCAGGGCACGCAGATGATTATGTTAGGGTGTTGCCTACAATATATGAACTGTAAGAATGAATGGCGAGTGCAGTTTTTCAGAAGGCACATTTGAATTTTCCTGTCTAATATAAATGAGGTGTCTAGGCTTGCTAACCACAGTAAGTCTGCAAAACTATTATCTTGAACATTAAAGATTAAAACAACCGTTGACTAAAAATAATAATGCTCCATGGCACGGGTATACTATTTTAATCTTGTGAAAGTGATGCGCATTTTAGTGTTGCATAGATCAAAGGATTATTTACTGCATGTAAGAACAGTTATGTTTCTGGTAGTTTAATAATATGAGAAAGCTGAAGTTTATAATTCGACCAAGTTGAAGGAGATTTTATTGTTCACTTTAATGAGATAGGACTCAGCGTTTCACATTTTGCTTTTTCTCCTCAGAAGAAAGACACAGTAAAGTATTTTTTTTATAGAGACACAAACTGTCAGGTAAGAGTTGCTTGCACATTTTTAATATGCCAAAGACCCAAGCCAAGAAGTCTCAATGCCTATCATTTTCCTAAGTATTCATTATTGCACACCCACACTAAAGCTTGAAGGGAGGACTTACAAGTCTCACCTCGCCTTCTCTGTGCCATGCTCTTCCATTCTGTATGTATTTATTCTGATTCTGTCTCTTTTTCTGTCCTCCATCGGCAAACTTGCACAATAAAGGTTCTGCAGGAACTGAGAAGAAAGAAAAATTAGTTGAAGCAGTATTCATACACAGGTGTTCAACTCTCCAAATGAGATATGGTTTTAAGTTATATTCCAAATATGACAGTTAAATAACACAGAGCTGTACTATAGCATCAACAACTGTTCTGCACAGCATGAAGACAGCTGCCACACTCAAACAGGGCATCTGGAATGCCTTATATCTTTGATTTTAAACTACTGCTGTAAAACCTGCTGGAAAGAAACATGGTCTGCATATCCTGAGTATGTGTCTCTTGGTCTGGGGATGAACAAGAACTGCCATCAGAACTCTGAGCTTTGCCTCTTTGGAAGTTTATCTAAGGAGGGTGGAGAAAAAAATCTGGCCAAAGGTCTGTAACATATTCTTCCTATCCCTTGGAGGTTTCAGTAATGTCCCAAACCTTAAAAGTGTTTTATTCATCCAGAATAGGCAGAAGAGCTGGCACATCCACTTACCCCAGCTGGCAACAGAGACTGGGCACCTTTATCTCCTGACACCTTGCACTGACAAAATGCCACAACTGTCCATTCCCATTCTATCTCTGCTCTATAAAGAATACCCAATCCAACCAGAAACTCTTCAAGATTGTCCTTTTGGGGTTTTTTTTGTATACTGCCATCAAACAGTATCACCACACTATTATTTTTTATTGTTATTATTATTTTTCCTAATACAATCCTGACCATTATTTCAATTTTTAATGTCAGAATTGAAGCAATGGAAAGGTTTGCATAGTATCCTTTCTTTCCCTGGTACCAGATTCCATGTTTCCAAGTACCTATGGCTGAAGCACAGCTCTGCTGCATCACACCACACCCTCCCTAATCACAGGGTGGAATCACTGTTAAGACTTGGACGTAAACGCTTCTCTGCCAATAATTCCTGACACATGAGCTGTCTAAGCTTTACCATGACACTCCTCCAGTCATTCTCTGTTTGGAAACATCTTCATGAGACGTGGCTGGACCTGAAAACATACAGGTTTCCAAACGCAGAGTAAACACATGGGGTGGGAAGGCCACCTGCTAAAAAACAACCCCAAGAAAAATTTTCAACAAAATCTATTAATATAACCATGGTGAGTGGTGACATCTCTTTACCCTGTCTGCATTTGCAAAAGATGATTGGTACTGAAAACCGCAGAGATGCTGAACCTTGCAAACAGCTTGACTTTTAAAACTTTGGCACAAAAAGCACATTAATGGCCAAGTCATCCACAGCTTTGGATGTCACACCTAAAACACCAGCTCTGGTTCTACTGGAAAAATATCCACTTCCTGCCTGACACATCTTTTGACAGCCTTCTCTATAAAAAAGGGAGACAGAACTGGTGTGTGGTCCCCTGTCTCATCTCCAGCACTGACCACACAGGTCAGAGACCTGGACCTCTCCTACGTGGTGCTGTTACGCAGAGAGTCAGACTATAACATTAAACATGACAACCAAATTAATTTAAAATCTATTATCCTACAGAGAATAGTAATTAAAATCCTATAATCATAAAATAAACCAGGAAAAGGTTAGGCTAATGACACTGGAAAAATATAGGAGACCTATGAAAAATGGAGTAAATGAACAAGGAAATAACAGAAATGCTAAAGTAGGAGACAAACTGGAAAATACTGTCTTCAAAACCTTGCATTTCTGAGGGGATTTCTGGCATTCCTAGCACAGAGTTTTGCTTTGGGGTCTTCTATAATGTGAAGCAACTTCTGTTTCAACATATTTGGGGCAAAAAGGTACTATATTAATATGCTGATGGACGATTTGATGTTGCTTCATAAAAGCTATATCACAATAACCTTGGTCGTAGCACAGAGTATTTTAGTCCACATACAGTTCTCTTGAAATAAAAGGAGATAATCTCAGCATATGTTAGCCAATATGGGTAAATTTGTCAGGTTCTGGTCTGAAATTATTTTGATTGATTTTACACAGTGAGGAGAACAAAAATCCATTGGACAGTAAGAGAGGAGGTCCAAATACTGAAGTTAACTGCCTTAAATGAAAAAAAGCTCTTCCCCAATTTGAATATCTTTGGCCACTTATGCATTATTTCAAAAAATCTAGTTTTGTGGGGAGCATATGTGACTTCCAAAACATACACTATAAAATTTTGGATGAAAATTTCAAAAGAAACTGGCATGAGAACAGTACAGAAAGACATCAGAAAAACCCTAAAGATTTCTAGCCCTGTCATTCTGTATTGTAGCACTCACAGGTAGTAAATGCTTTATTTAAAGTCACATTACGCTTTCATTAAAAATCCCTACAATGAATTGTAAAAAACTTTTCTGAAAGTATTACTTGTGCTTGCATTTTCCATCATTGTCTCAACATAAAGATCTTTTTTAAAGAAAAGCAAAGTAAACCTGTCCAATTGTTTGAATAAAATGTTCATAAAAACCTATTTTAAGAATAAATCTGATTTTTTTGTCAGTAGATACTGAAAACAGCTGCATTTTAAATGATTAAACATCTTCTGTGTTGCATTGTAAAAATTCTCAGACAAATTTAAAGAAGAAGAAAAGATGGAGTAAGAATTATACACATATACTGGATTTTGCATATGTAATATACAAAACCAGCAGCACTGAAGAAACCCAAACATTTAAAAAGCCATCAATTTGTGAGCTAACAGAAGTTAGTGCTCCATCTTACAGAACACAGATCCAGCCATGGGAACCCTTGTTTCTCTGACCTTCCACCTTCCCTTGCTCCTCACTGCACCCATGACAGAGGCCAAATGCTGTGAATGCTCCAACTCACGTAAAAAAACCCAGTGCAGACCATCTACTTAATGGCACAGCTGCTGTGAGCAGGCTGTACAGCATTGGCCTTCCCTGGTTCTGGTTCAGGATCTGAAAGCCAACAGTGGGGACTGCTCCAGTTGAAAGCCCAACTGCAATTTTTGGCTGCTCTTCCATACATGTGACCCAAATAGCACCGTGTTCATTCCTGCAACAATACAATGACTGATGGTCATCAGAGGGAGGGTCATGAGAAGGAGATAAACCTTCTTGGGAGCCAAGTATGACCTACTGATCTCCCTCCCACCAGAGGATGAACATAGACCTTGCCCTCTCCAAAATTAGATCTGAACTTTATTTGTTCAGCTTACCTTTTCTCATATTTTTCACAAATATGCAACATATTGTCTCTCTTGCACATAAGAGCATGCATATAACAGATATATATTTGAAACAAAAGCTCCAACAAGCCCTACAGACCAGTTAAGCAATCTTTTGTAGTCCAGGAAGGAAGGGAGAGTAATTTTTATTGTTTAATTGCTGGGAACTATGCAAGCCCAGTGATGAAGCAGATCATTAATCATCCAGTGACTTGTCTGTATGTGCAAGACAAAGGCAGGGTACAAATATTCAGAGCTGCATTCACAGCTGAGAGGTGCCTGATGTAAAAGGCTACGAGTTACAGTGGAGTTAAGCTTTTCAGCTAGGACCCCATGTTTAGCATGCCCACTCTTCTGACACACAATGAAAACCAACACTGCCAATGTTTTGCAGATGCCTGTTGAGCTGCAGCGATGTAACCACGAGCTTTCCTGGCCTTCAACAGCAGGTCAGGGCTTTAAAACTTGGGTGTGGAAAGTGCTGACCATCTCATCCTGCCCTGAACCACCCTCCTCTAGGCCTAATGTTTTTAAAGAAGAGAGATGTGAATGCAATATTAGTCCAGAGAGTAAATTCTTCCTTGCAAACACTTTGTGCACATCTGTACATTAAAATTCAGTTTGTCTTTGTTCAGTGTCTACCCAGATACGTACCAGGTGATACCATAAATGCAAGAACAAAACTGATGTCCTTTGTCTTACTTTGTGTTTACACCCTTGACTTTACATGGGTAATTTTATCAACTCTTCAATAAACCCTGCTTTCAGTTACTAAAAAATACGACAAAAGAATTGAAAAATACTATTCTTTTAGTCAATTTTCAATTAAACTGCATCTTTTAGAGACTTTCATTGCTTATTTTCTAGCGCAAAGCATATGGGACTTAATGAATTCTGACATTAAAAAAATCACTTTAATGATGGAGCAAGCCTGTACAGCTAGAAACTTTTGCCAAAGGCTGTGAGAATTAAAAAGGAAATTGTGCAACCCAAGATCAGGGTAGCTTTGTATCTTGAAAGAGAAATTAAATATTATACTCTTCACCATCCGAGTCTTCACTTAAACACAATGCTCAGGATTACACTGCTTTAATAATTTAAACAAGGTTTAATAATTTGTCACAGAAGGATATTTTGAGTGTTTTTAAGAAGCATTTTTCTTTTCTATTTCTATGTTGCTTCTTAAATCTAAGCAGCAAGTGAGAATTATGGGAGTTAGAGCAGTTAAACCCTCTAATTCACAGATTTCACAAAATATTCAGAGTTGATGATCCTTGTGGGTCCCTTCCAAGTCCAAATCTTAAGTGAGTGGCCCATACAGGGATCAAACCTACAACGCTGGTGCCTTAGCACCATGCTCTGACCAGCTGAACTAATCTCAGGGTCTTGATCTAAGGAATGAAATTTTTGCCCTTCTGCCTTCAACGTGACAACCAGGAGTGACACCGGCACTGTCAGCCCTTGACACCCTGTAGCAGTGGTTTTCAGGCTGTGGTTCATGTGTTTTTTCTAAACGATCTGTGAAAGATAATGGAAAGAAAAGTGAATTTAAGGTCAAACAGCTTAAATTCACTAGAGGTCTTCAGTGCTGGATACTTTGTAAAGGTAAGAAACCAGAAAACACTCGAATATGACTGACAGAAGGCAGCTACATCAGGGCTCCATTTTCACTCCTACCCGCACTAGAGAGATGTCCAAGACCAGATCATTTCAAACAGGGTCTGTCATTCCTGGGGGACCTCTTCCTAGTCTAGTCAAGAACACAGGCAGGAGCAGGGCTCTCATTTTCACACACTCAATTTTCTCCCTAAAACAGAATTGGAGTGACCAATATCTTTATCCTAAGTGGGAGAGAGGGGTGGGTCATGGATAATTTTTGATTTTTGCATCATCACCATAACCAGCCATTCCTGAAGCAAAAATACTCTCTACCTTACACTCATTAAACCAAAATCACCTTAGTTCTTTTTCAGTAAAAGAAATATTAAATAATCCATAAAGCCTATAGAACAGACTTTTGTAACTTTTTAACTTCTATATTTCTCATTTTAAATATAAGAGAGACAAGTACACTCAGACTTACACATAGCGTACGTATTCTACAGCACAGCTGCTTTAGGTAGTTATTTTATATAACTATTCTCATGTATCATCACACAGCTACATGCTACTGTGATTGGGAGGAGATGCCTTTCAAGATTTTGCCCAGAAGATCATTTCTACAATCACTACGGGTCCAACACAAGACTAAAAGACAGCGAACATTGAGTATCATCTTTAGGGGAGGGAGGCTAAATATGCTGCTGCTCTGCTCCCACTGCTCATCTGCTGGGTGCTGGCTCTTTATACCAGTCTGGTCTGTTTCCTCCAATGTGCGTCGTGACACACACATTTCACAGGAGAATAGAAAAACTTTAAATATTACATTCTTCTATTTTACTATTGAAAACAATAGTTCTTTAAGGAGAAAAGTGGAACTAAATGCAAAAGTTACTTTAAAATTAGAGCAATCATATAATAAACATTCAGTTGAGAAGATTATTAAGTACAAAAATTAGAGTTCTGAGTTTGGTTTTTGGTGACAAAATGGAAAGGAAGTCATAGTCCATAAAACACAATGAACTATTACAATAACCTACATTAAAAAAAAGGACAATCCCCAAAAGCAAATGGTGAAACTAATACATCACTTCTAGGAGTTTCAGGATTATACCAATTTATAGTGCATTTCAAATTGCCCTCTGAGCTAACCTTTCTTTTTCTTTACTGAAGATAAACAAGGACACACTAAATATTGAATATATTTCATTAAGCTAAATAAAGTCTGAATAGCCAGATACATCTGGGTTTAGCTTGCTCAGCATCATCAATGCCCAGTCACTCACCTAACTCTAGAGCTGACACTTTCGTGACCATCTTGTATTAAACCCCGGGCTTCTCAGATTCTTAGAGGTTTTTTTGTTCTGTCTTCTCATGCTCCAGGGGAGGTTTCACCTATGCTTTCTATAACTGTTTGGCCCATTCTTCCATTTAAACCCAAACTTAGTTAAAATAACAAAGCTGCATTATGAAAGCATGTTTTTGTTGAACAAATGTTCTTCCTCCCACACCTATTTCACTACAGGCCCATCTCTCCTACCCTCTTCATCCTGATAACAGTGTTTTTAGAGCCAGCTCCCTTTGCTGATTTTAGCCAAGTTTCTAGGACACAATGTTTTAATTTAAACATAGTTCCAGTTCTATGATTTTGTTTTGCATGTGTTTGAACTTGATCCTTTATAATCCCAATGGGTTCTAATCTATTTCAAAACAGTTTCCTAATCTTTGCTCATTCAAGAGCTTTCCCACAACCATCCAGTTTTCTCTCTGCAGGTAGTCCAAAATCACAGTTGCCTCATGACTGCGCCAATTTTTGGCAGACTGCAGTATACTGTTATGCATAAACTGAATTCTCTAATAAGACTGCACTATTGGACAGGTGCTTGTTATGTGGCATGGAACTCCAGGAAGAATCTGAACTCCATAAAAACCTTTGCAAGGAGCTATGAAACTTCACAGCACCAGCAGAAACAGAGCTGAGGCTGTACCCTACACAACAAACTTGACGGTCTTTAAAAACCAAGGTTTTCACAAGTCCCTTATGAATCTGATTATTTGTCTCTTTTTCAGTATCATGGAAGGCGAGACTCCATCTCACTTAACTGACTTCCAGACATTTGGAGTTATCTATTTCTGAGCGACTGGTCTAGACACCCTTTGTAACCACAAGGACAGTCTCTGGAGGTGTGTTTTTCTTTACCTGTTCCAGACAGAGAGCCTGGACAACTACTTTGTAAAGTAAGCATTAGAAGTTCAAGCCTGTGAGGTGGATTACATCTTAAGACTCCTGTTTAGTTTCCACTTTCAGACAACGGACAGTTCTGTGCAAATTTCTTGTCCCTAATTCACCACATTTTTATGTTAAATGTTTCCTTCATACTGCAAAAATTGTTCTAACAATTCCATGCAGCAACTTTTTATTTCTACGTAGTTGAAACTCATCATGTAAGGGTGCAACTCCAGCTTCAGCAATG
Source organism: Edolisoma coerulescens (assembly GCA_013397115.1). NCBI lineage: Eukaryota > Metazoa > Chordata > Aves > Passeriformes > Campephagidae > Edolisoma > Edolisoma coerulescens. The sequence continues at coordinate 383,374 of VWZW01006398.1, read as the reverse complement.
GCCCACCGGAGACAGAGCATGATTAGCAATGACATGCTTGATGACTCATTCATTGAGAACAGGAGAATGCAAGTGAAAATAAAAATTAACAAACTAAAAAGCACTAATAGGAGCTTCTGTTGCAGTTTTTTAGTGTCATTACTGTCTATTTATACATAGTCAGTCTGTAACATTTTTACTAAATGTAATAAAGTAAAAATAATAATATAACTAAATTAACAAATGTAACAATGTGCTTAAATTTACCAAAACTTTGCAACAAAGTTTTAACTAAATAATGATCTCAGCAATTAATTCCGATGCAAAGGGTATGCAAAAGCAAGGCTAGGGAAGTCAAAATACTGCATTAGATTAATTTTGCTGAAGGGAGTGGTTTCCTGTGCTCTGAAGCATTTTCCATCCTTGCAGCAGCACAGACTGCCTCAAACTGGAGCAATCTTTCAGGGATGAGGCATGTTTGGAGTTTTGCTAAACCAGCTGCATTCTTGTCTGCCTGCCGAGGGCTACTTTCCTCCTTGGTGACAGGGTCTGGCTGCAGAGAACATTTCACCAGTGGGATAAAGGCAGCTTCAGCAACCACATCAACACTGCAATTTATAAAATTCCCACTTGGGATTCTCAATAAAATGCCTACTGAAAGCTGCCTGGAATGTCAGGCATGTATTCTTTCCTTCTTTACTGTCCTCTTTACTTTCTATTTTACTCAGCAGCTCTGAATTTCCTCTCCTCATTTTTCAATGTTCATGGAACATACATTTTGTCTCTTAGAAACAGTGCTGACAAAGCAGACAAACTGATGAGGAACTTGGTGTGACAACAAAATTGTACTAAGCCTTCTCTGAACTTTGCCTTGCACAATATTTCTAGAAGCAGCATTCTATGCTGACCTCCTTCCATTTTCCTGAAGGACTTCAAAACCTACACTGACTTGAGAGTCACAGCTCCCCAGTGAATGATTGTGCCAGGCACTGCTGCAGATTCCTTTTTTTTCTAAGCAAATATTTTTTTGAAAATACTTTGAAAAAATCATCAACAGATGACAAAACTAGCCAATTTTTGCTTCTGAAAATAGCCCTGTCCATGGACAATCAGCCAAATTCTGTTCTAGTGCAGATATTTGTTTCCTCACTTCAACTGGGATTATGTGGGATCTAAATTTGTACATAGCTGGCATCTTAGCTGCTTGTTTCTCTGCTAGGAGAGAACACTACTAGATTTCCTAGAAAAGGTTTACAACAGAAAAGCGATACAGTGTGTTCCAAGCAAGCATTACAGTCATCCAAAAAGACACAGTTTAATTTTAATAAGCCTGCCTCTAAATGAGAAGCCAGATACAACAATCAGTGTAACAGGCTTCCACCATGTAAGCAATAACCTATTCATACATCTTGTAAGAAATATATGCAACATACCAGAAACTCCTGCTGGTGTCTTTATGAATTTTCCATTAAAATGAGCAATCACTGCTTCACATTTTTCTGTTGACTCCATCCTAAGCAAATAAAGAATAATTTACATAAATTAAACACTCAACCAGATTCTCATGTTTGTGATTTTTTTTAAAGTGTATTTCTTGCTTTTTCTCAGAGCATAGTTCTTGCTTTTTCTCTCTTCACTGCTGTGGCTTGCTTTCCCATGTGTGAACAATGGAGAAGACGTTTTCTAAGAACATATAACTTCAGAAAGGTAAAGCCAAACTCAATTAAAATTTTATGTACTCTGAGACCAAAGTCAGTGCCAAACTGAAAATAATACTCTTTATTTACTCAGAAATTATACTGTAGCTGTCCAAGCTGGCTAAAGTACCTCTGTTGTCTTGAAAGAAGCAGAAAGACTGACTCACTACCACTCATAACTAAATCCTTAGTGCCCATGCTGCATGCAGCAAAGGTTAACACCACTCTTAAGAGAGGATTCAGAACTGTCTGTGCAGTTTAAGAGTAATAAACTCAAATATAAACCTGCCTGACTGCATGACCCAAACTGACCAGGCATCTTTTAGCTTACACACATCATCTCTACTAAATGATGCACTTGGCTCTTATTTAATTGTCTCCAAGTTCAAACCAGGAGCCAATACCAGCACAGCTGTGATGGCTAGTGAGAATGTACCCAAAGTCTTGAACAGGTTTGTGCACTTATGCTGTCAGATGTAGACTTAATAGACTGGGCAGACGTCTGGAGAGCTCCTGCTGGCCTGGGAGTGGCTCCAGAGGCTGTGGCTACACCCTCCTGTTGCAGTGTGGGTGTGTCAGCCCCAACTGCCAGCTTGGACTCTGTCGCAGTGAGCGACTGAGATGTGCAAGTACAACGAAATTTCTTTTAAGAGAAGAACATTTTTTTGTTGAACATTTTCTGCAAGATGATGTTTGGTTAATGTTGAACAGATGATTTCTTTTCATTTGTTCATTAAGTTCTGTAATTCATATCCATCCAATTAGGCCAATGGCCTCAGCAGCAAAGAACTGGGACTAAAAATTACTGAGTCTCCGCATCTTTTTAATTCCGATAGCCTTTACGCACAGTCTGACAAAATACAATCATAGACAACAACCAAAACCACCAAAATGCCACACTGAAGAAGAAGGTTTTCTAAGGATTCCAAAAATATCTCTTAGAGAATATTCAGAAGTTCTGGATTATTGGATCTGTATCAAAGAAATCTAATTTTTTTTTTTGTCTCACATGAAACAAACAATATAATTTAGTTTCAGACTCAAGTCTGGACTTGATAAAATACATTACTCCCTATTAACCTAATAAAAGTCTCCCAAAGGCAAGAAATTAAAATATTTAATGTCTACAGGTTTCTTGGAAAATTTTAACTTTAATTATTCTTTATCCAAAATTTTTCCAATACAAGAAAAATGTTCACCTTGCAGAAGGAAAGAAGTTCTAATTAGATATAGGAGCAATGCTTATCCTATAACTTATGTATACTATATGCATGCATATAAATAAACACTTATATAAAAATAACTTCACCCGTGTACATATAAAACATAAAAACCGTAACAGAGAAATTATTGAGAAAATACTTTAAAACTATCTCTTTTTATGTCTTCAATACAAGCGAAGTTTTGGATTCGCACAAGTCTTTCGGACTTTTGCATATGATTCTAGAACACTTCCAGCTATATTAGAAAAAATATATCCTATTGTATTTCCTACCATACCACTGACTCAAGGTAGAGGAGGTAAACAAGTATAGGGAGAAGAGACTGAATGAATTCAAAATGCCTACTGAATTTTAGAGTGGGTGTTACTGGATTCTACCCTTCATAGTACCAGAAAGTGAAAGCTACATAGAAAACACAAGTATATGAATGAAATTAAAATGCCCAATTAATTTTACCCCCAAAATATTACAAACACTTGTTGATTTTTTGGAAGGGGACAGGAAGAAATTTTAGCAAAGCCCAAACTTGCTGGTTTTCCACTCTTAAATAATGAATATTTGTTCCTTTGTTATACCTTCTTGAAACTGGGCAGTCTGACAAGCGTATAAAGTTGGGGGTCAGGGCACTGGTGGGGGGAGGGATTAAAAAAAAAGAAAATTAAAAATCACGGTACTGTGAAATACCCACCAGCTAACTCACAGGAAAACCAATCTCTAAAAATTTTGGCCTCACCAGGAGATAAATTTGTTCAGTTCTTTTCTGTGCACTAATTTTAGACTCTGCTATTTGTTCAAATACAGAGCTATTGTCATATTGGCTGAGCATCTGAATTACTGAAATTTGACTTCACAGAGATTTTACAACATATTTTGAGAATCCCAATTCTTTGCTCAAAGCATGCTCTTATTTTTGATAATAGAAAACTTCAATTTAAAGCCTCTAAATTTTGATTGTTATACTAGGTTTAAAGCAGGACTTAGACAAATAAAAACGGCACAGAAAAGACTTTGATGAAGAGATCCCAGAAAAAATAACTGCATTAACAAGAGAAAAAGTAGACTCATATGGACAGAATATTTGGGAGGTATCTACTAATTTATGGAAAATACTTGTTCTTGTTTATTTGGACGAGATATTTGACAAATATTTTGAGATGAGATTTACTGTAAGTGAATAAAAATATTTTCTTTCCCAGTTGACATCATGTTAATGAGCCTGAAAATTCAAAGGGCTGATGTTCAAAGGGCAATGATGAGTTCATTTTCTCCAAGGAACTAATGAAGAAAAACAAAAAAAAAGGCATGGGGGTGGGGAAGAAGGTTCTTCCTTCTGGTCTGCTGCCTTGGATTCAAACTTCAAAAGCCAGAAAAGTCACAGGAGAAGTCTCTGTGAAGCATCACATAACTCTTGCTTATTGGTTCAGGGATAGAGGAGAAAGGAGAACTACAGAAAAGAGAAGGAAGTGGTTTAGAGTGAATTCTTATTCTAGATAATTGTCCAGTAAGAGCAATAAATTTAGATTTAGCCATCTAAGCAAGATGAGACACAGCTTTACCAAAGGAAGAACTAACAAAACCCTGCTGGATAACTCCATCTCCCTTCCCTTTACAAACTTTATAATTTTCAATAATTTCTGCCTTTTCCACCTATTCTTGCCTTTTCAATCAAAGCAAAGGAAAAAGGCTGCCAGCATGGCTAACACCACCGACGTACCTTGCAAATCCAACGCCACGGCTTGTCCCACTCGAGTCCCTCAGTATCCTCGTGGAGATAACCTGCCCAAAGGGCTTCAGCATGTTCTCAAGCTCCTGCTCATCCATTGAAAGAGGCAGATTGGAAATGTATAAGTTAGTCGGGTCTTGTTCTTGTTGCTGAAAGAGAATTAAAAACAATTGTTACTGTTGTTGCCACTACCATTTTGAATTTAAAATAAACAATTACATATGACTTTTGGTGCAAATTTTTACTCCTCAGGCCCCTTTGTAAAGGCTGCTCTTTCTAGTATTTGTGACCTCCATCTTCTGCCACTGCCTGCAGCATTCCTGAGAAAGTTCCCCTTCTCCTATTACTGCTGACACCGACGTTTTAAAGTGGAGATAAAGGAGAATAATTGCCCAGTTTATAGTTCATGTTAAAACTCCATGTTTCAAATTTTTCTGAAAGGAAAAAAAAAGTAAAAATGAGATAAAGGAAAGAAATTAGCAGAAAAGAAATGCAAGAGTGGTGGAAAGCACTAAGAAAGCCAGATGTAAATTAAGAAGAGAAAAGATTGGTATGACAATTGGAAAATAATATGAGGAAAAAATGAGAAAATGCATTTAAGAATATGTACATTGCCATAATACTACCAAAAGAATAGAGTGACACAGGAGTGGGACACTGTCGTCTCCTTCCAGACATAAACATTTTTGACTTTTCACCAAACTTTTACATTATGCATTCAGACAACCCAGAAGTCTTCCAAAAACTTCCTCTAGAAACAGACAAAATGAAAGAGGAGGGCAGCCAGGAGATGAGCAATTAGGCAGGAAACAAATATAGTCACATCTTTGCCATTCCTCTGATCTTAGGCTGCTCACTACTTTGTGTGATCTCTGTATGTGCCACGAAATGACACCTCAAAGAAACCTTGAAATGGATGATTTCCAGTGTTTGTCTACAGATTTCCCAGATGTGGTTAGGGAGCATCTCTTTCACGCTGGTGATCACTGGCCATGCTCTGTACTGAAACACATTCTTAACCTACACAGATTGACATGATTTGGCCCTTAAAGTTGTGCAAAACTTTGATGTCATCATTGTTACCCTGGTATCAATCTAAGTCTCTGCAGGAGATTCTCTGCCCTCATTCAGTAGAACTTTTTTGGCATCAGCAGTGATATGATTGGAAACATATACAATTTTCAGAGAATCACAGAATGGGTAAGGTTGGAAAGGACCATGTCTGGTCATCTGAGATCACGTTGGACAGGATTGTGTTCAGACAGCTCTTGGACATCTCCAGTGAGGGACACTCCACAGTTTCTCTGGGCAATCTGTTCCAGTGCCCAGTCAATGCACAAAAAAGAAGTTCATCCTCATTTGCAGGTGGAACTCCCTGTGCATCAGTTTCTGCCCATTGTCCTAACATATTTATTGGTCCCAACATATGTGGCACATGTGGAATAGTTCACAATTTATTTTCCTTCTGTACAAGAGGGCTGACTGGCTTGCAGGGAAGTTTGAATCAATCCAGATAAAAAAACCAAAACCATACAAAACCACAACACATGCCTCCTGCCATTAAAGCATTTCTTAAAGTGATTATATTGTATGGACGGTGATGTCTTTTCATGCAGATCAGGCATCAATTTGTCCTTGAGCCACCCTCATATTAATAATATCTCAGTACTTCTAGTAGCATATTGCGTAACTTTATATCTTGCTGTCTTGGATATCACCTCTCAGTTTGGGTTAGTTTTCCCTAGGAGAGGGGAAAAAAAAAAAAATAGTGTTGGGGCTTGGGGGGAGGTCACACCTTTGAGGCAAAGAAAGGAATTATCCTGTTCCAAAAACGAACAAAAATTAAAAATGGGGAAGCAAATTCTAGGCTGAAAAACCTTTGCTTATTTGCATTTTTACCCCAAGCCTCACATTCAGTTCAAAAGAGCTAATGTTTTGAAATTTCCACAAGGGCTTTTTAAGAAATTTGAATAAAAGACCTATAGGAGGGAAATGTTCTTCCATTACATCCTCCTGATGTGCATGCCTCTGCCACTGGTATGACTGTAATTCCTAGCCACACCAAAATCCCACATACCTTACAAAACAGACTTTTCCAGCTCCCAAGAGCTGCCCTCACTGACTTTCAAACCAAGACAGCCCTTTATGGTCCATTACAAATGGCATTTGATTACTGTGTACGATTTTTGTTTTGATACCTAGTGGAGACATCCCCCTTTCAAAATAATACTGAATCTATACAGTACACAGAGAAGTTTGGGGTTCCAATTATCTTATCTTAGGATACCTGACTTCTTTTTCATATTAGGAACATCAACAGAAAGAGAAAACAAGAAAATGGATTCACTGTGAGGCCAAAGCTGACATTAATGTTATTTGCTGGACAGCATTACAGTAGTTACATGTTGACATTCAGTTCAAATTTCCTCAGGCAGGAATGTGAGATGAGGAACAGCTTTCACAGTTTCAGAACTGGTTTGTTACTTAGTATTAGGCAATTTTGTTTTGCACCTTGAGATATGTAGGCTCAACTTCCTTCTTTAATGAGTTCTATCAGCAAAAGCTTTATAGGAGGTTTCAGGCACTGGCATTACAAAACTGCACTTGTAGCCACAGCAAGATTTTCTGAAATTCCAAATAGTGTTTGAAAGGAAAAGTTTTGAATGTTTTACTTTATATTATAGGCTGTAAAATACATTGCAGGCAAATATCCTAAAACTTCCCTAAATAATCTAAAACAGTTTATCAGCTGGAAAGTCAGAATCTTTGCATATTTCTATTTAATTTCCTAATGTTTTTATTCTGGAATAACAGAAAGTATAAATTATATTATAAAAGTATTCTCATTAAAAATTCTAACACTTGAGAAGATAAAAAGGCACCACTTTGTTCACAGTAGTAAAAGTGTAATTTACATGCAAAAAAAAAAAAAATTACATTTGGAATTACCCAACAGAGAAAGAAATTCAGTCAAGTGCAGAAAGTCAGAGAAACATTTCAGGTAACTGGGTAGAGCACACTCCCCTTCTCTCAGGCTCCTGTTGTAGCCCAGGGGTTACCAGATTCCCACATTATCCTGGCACTGAATTCAGGATGAGGCCATGAGCTTTCCTTGCCAAAAGGGGCACAGGGGGTTCATTCTGCCATTCACTGCACATGCTGGGCATTAGATTCCTCTACTTCTCCACATATCAGAGAAAACTTTATGCCATAAAATCACATAACACTATTGTTAGGGAAGGCAATGCTCCACTTTGGAAGAATATTAGCAACTTCACCACTAACTCACATTGCAAACCCCTCGGGAAAAAAAAGAAGCGCATCTGAGGAAATTGTTCCAAGGAAATTGTTTTCTCTGAACAGAAAGCATTTTGTGATGGAAAAATTTTACTTGTGGCCCATGAAACAATCTGTATTTTGCATTATTAGTTGTTGGGTTTTGGTCAGGTACGTGGTGAATGGCTGATGGGAAAGGACTTACTTCTGCTTTCCTGACCCTTTCTCCACATCAGTCTAGAATTGCCTGAATACTCCCAGGGATTCAGATACTTCTGATTTGATCCTTTGATGGAACATGCAGACCACAGCAGACAAAGGGGAGTTTGAAGATACTTCAACACACGTCCATAGCTAGAACTGGTAAAGATGGCAGGCACAGGAGGGAGATGAAAAGCAAAAAAGCTGCCAACAGATGAGGATGTCTCACTGAAATCCTGGAATATAAGTTGAAATTTCTTCCATCTGTAATTCTTCCAGCAAAATAGTTGAAATGCCAAAAACACATTCCACGGGGCATTGAGCTGGTATCTGTACTGCAGGTGCAAACCCACGGCCACCCTGGGGAGCAGCAGCAGTTCAGCTATAAGGATAAATCACAGAACCACTGAATATCTCAAGTTGGAAGGGACCCATAAAGATCACCAAGTCCAACTAGGTCAGGAGAGATTAATTTAATCCACTTCTTCACTTTTCAGGAAAAGAAAGAGACTGCCATTGGTTTTCAAAAGGGCTCATTTACAACACTCACAACCTCTACTACTGTTGGGGTAGATGCAAAGCAAGGTTGAACTTCTTCTAGAGTGTATTCGGAATTTTATACGGTTTGACAGTGGAAAACTTATACCAATTAATGTGCAAAACACCTCCTCTCTTCCTGCAAATAACTTCTTTCACCATACAGCTTCTGTCATGTCCACAAAACTATTAAACCTTGAAACAGCCGTCTGGGCACGTTTTGGGAGATCATAAGCAGCAAGTTAGTTCCTTCTCCTTAGAACACGCTGGATTTCCAAGCTGACTTCCAAATAGGAGCCACAACTAGGACTCTCCTTCCTTCTCTGTGCTATCTTACACAAAAGGCACTGTACAAACAGATGTTTGCCTTTATACAAGATTTTGGCATGGAAAATGGTTACAGGTTAGCAGTTAAAATTCAGAACGTTAGGAGAAAGACAAACTATTTAACTCATCCCTCTGTCTCTCTTGCAAGCAGGAGTTTAATACTTTAAATTCCGTGACGTTCTTCCTTACCAAAACCTGTCTCACCATAGCTTAATTCAAGAGTTATTACTATTCTGCCTCAGAAGAGAAAAAAAATTCCTTTGATACCTTAGTTTTTAATTCCTCTTCTGGATTTAAGAAAAAAAAAAGTGAAACCAGCAAAAACACCTTCCAACATAACTCAGTTCAAGCCTTGCCTATACACTATAATCGTTCTAAGTGATTTAAAAGTAGGTATTTCTTCCTGTGCTTAAACCCCATGAAATTATATAAGCCACTTTCACCTTATGTACCTTAAATCTCTTGCAATTATTTGCACTATTTTATGGAAATGATCAAAAAGTCAGTGGGAAGGTCCCTAATTTTGGGCAGCATGCCTACATTAACATATAAACAACTGAATATATATATATTTTTTTAAATTCTACACAGTTTAGGAAAACTGCTTAATTTGAGCGTCTTCATATCTCATGCAGGGTTCTCCTCAGTTAACAGAACCTTCAGCAGATCCTGAAAGATGCTGAAATTGCTTGGCATTTTCAGATTATGGGCAATGTCAGGGAATTCATGGGCTACTCAGTAATATCCATATTACTGAGGAAACTAGCAAGTCTTGTTTTTAGCAATGCAAGCCATCAAGCTTCTATCAGTCTTTTCTCACCAAACACCTTTAGCTGTGTCTCTAGAAGTTCTCTACCAGAATGTGACAACAGAAAGATGCAGAGCAGAGCTCTTGCAGAGTAACACACTGCTTTTTCCCAAAGAGCTCTTACAGCACTCAGTGATAAGCTGACTATAAGACACAGTGTTTCTTATAAAAGTGATGGGAATGATCAACTGTTAATATTTATTTCCGTAGCAAGAGGTGATCAGGATTCCTACATAATGTGAAGTGCTCTACCACCATCTGAAAGAAATTAACAAGAACCTCCCTGTGCGTGTGGAATTGTTCCTAAATTGTGAGCAAGGAACTTGGCAAAATGCTAAGACATCTGCTTTCTGTTGCTCTGTGTAAGGTCAGAGTGAACAGACAGCCATTCAGAAACATGTGACTAGGCACTGCTCACAGCATGGAAGATCCTCTGGCTGATAGGGAAGGGATTAAATGCTTGTCTGCCTTCATATAGATACTACTTCGTAATTTACAATTGGCCAGTGTCTCACTGAAATATGTCTGTTTTAGCCACACTTCTAACACTGTCTGACCACAGACTGTTAACTACACAATTCAGGGAAAAATCACTACCATAATCTTCACTTGTTCTCTAGAATTGCATATGATTAATCCACTAAACATTTAAATTTATTTTTACAGGCACATTTGTATTAAGAAGAGGAATTTAACTACAATAAGCACTGTGACCAATCTGACTATCACTGTATTAATACATTCCTTTTTCATTCCTCAGTGATTTTGCTTTCCCAGAAGGGCATGAAGGTGCTCCCTGGGAGCTCTGAATGAGCCCATCACAGTTCATGAGAAGGCACCAGACCCTTGTCAGAACAAGCCACAGTACTACTTAGTAACTGAGATAAGACTTTTGTGGGTTGAAGCTCTTTATTCCAGGGAAGTGGTTGCTAACTGTCTATTTAATGCACTTGCAATTCCTGAAGTGATAGTCATTTGGCTCCCAGGTAAGCAAAATTCAGCTTACCTTCAATTTATGTTATAATGACTTTCAAGAACTTTTACAAATATAAGGAGAAAAATTTATTACATTTATTTTAAATCTGTTACAGTAGGACTTACTATTACCTACAAAAAGTAGTACAAACTAGGTAAAAATAAAACTTTTCTTACAAGACAGTTGCTAAAAACTGCTGTAGAAATCTGCTTGAGTTAGCTCCAGTTTGCCTGTCATCTGTTCTTTGGCATTCAGAAGCCCAGATGCAGAATAAAAAAATTGCAACCTGCCTACCTTCGCCAGTTAGATTAAGTGCACTAGCTACCATGGTAACATAAACTATTTTTCTTACTTTGCTCTGTAGGAATGAAAACTGATTTAATTCTCCAGAAGGTTGTCACAGTGAAGACAAGTACTAAAAGCAATACATTACTGAACCTCAAAAAAGTTAGCTGTTTCTCATTTTTGCTAACTCAAAACCACATTCTTATCAGCAACATAAAGGAAGAGCTGCCTTTAATACATTATGTTTAATAGCTGTGGAAAAGCCTAGATTTCTGTTACAGAGATGAGGACAAGCAGCTAAGCAGCTTTTCCCTCCCCAAGTTCACACTTCATATAGTGTGACAATTCATCTTTTCCAAATACACTTGGAAAAAACTAACCAAGAGTAAGTTTAAAGCATAAAAACTTAGGAAAGAAAGATAAAGCTACCTGCACATGGAGAGTACATCACAGTTCTGCCTTTGTAACCAGGAGTAAAAAGTATAGAGATTGCAAATTCAGATCATCTCTGCACTCCAGAGGATCAACATCAAGTCAGACCATGGGCTCACATTCATCACAAGCTAAAACCCACCCCCACGTAACAAGTTTCAGAATTTGGTTGGGTGCTTTGAGGGCCTGTAGACCACTCTAGAAGACACAAATTGTATCTTAAGAATGGTGGAAGTCAGTATGTGATGGGAGGATATCCTTTACATTGCTAGCACATTGTTATTCCGACAATTCAAATAAGAAACAATTTTTAAGACAGCCTTAATTTTTTGCACGAGCTTAAAATGTTTGCAAGTATTTAGTGATATGTTAATGTGAGAGCTAATACAAATAAGTAGGACCACACTTCATTGTGTCAGCGGAAGCGAAGACTTTAAGGAGGAGGAAATTGTAACATTATGAATCCGAAGTCCCAAGTCCTAAAAATGTGCAACTCTGGGGAAATCTTCGAATGGATAAACAGTGAGTCTTCCCACAAAAATGCACATTAGTACATAGAACAGCATTCCTTGGCTCAAATTAACAAGTCTCACTGACCACAGAAATCTTCCATATCCATGGACTACTTTCATGGCTTCTGTTGTAAGTAGTATATGTTTTCGTAAGGTAACTTTATGCTTCCATAGGAAAAAAAGATCAGGAAAACACGAACTGGAAAATTAAGAATATCAATCGTTTAAGTTATAAATTATCTTGACTATCTTATAGCAAAGTTTTACATACAGAAGAACTAAGAATCTCATGAGGACAGAGAGAATAGAAGAGACATGAGAAGACAAGGTCTTCAACAACAAAGTCTGGAGAATCAGGGTCATCGAGTCCATCGCATCTGTGTTGGACTTGAATGGCTAAATCATTTTAAAGAGAGGACACCACACTAATTTTAAACACATGGTTGAAGTTCAATTGTGAGAATGTACATTAATCCTTCTTGTGATGCCTAAAGTACATTGCAGCTCTTTGCAAAAAGTGGTGATTCCTTATGTAGATTGGTTTTAGTAGATAAGCCTTTTACTATTATCTCAGAAATCTATCAACCTAGCAGGAGATGGACAACCTGGTTGTACAAATGTCACTGCCATGCCAGGAAGGGAGTTGTTTAACACTCAATGAAGTCTGAGCTGGCAGAGCCAGACTGGTATTCTAGCTGGCTTGTGCAGCTCTACATTGCTGTCAGTATAACACAGATATTCTCTTGTTGACTTAATCTGGGCTACAAACATAATGATTATCTTCCTGGTTTAAGTTTGCTAGACAGAAAGATGAGAAGAACTGTGGGTTTTGTTAACCATTCTTATTTAGTAGCTCTTTTTTACCTTTTATATTTACACATTAGTTTACATCTAGAAAATAAGAATTAAAGTCATGTTTCCATCTGAAACAGTTGCTTCAGTAGCTACAGGTGAATTCAGTTAATACCATTTGATGGGACAGAACTTGGTGTGAACAGTGACTTGAATGCTTTATGTTTAACCTCAAGGTCAAAAGCCTATGAGAATTTAGGTGTCTGGTATCTCCATAGCATTTAGACTTCACCATTTCTAAAACACCCTTATAGAGTCTCACTATTTTAAATCTCCATTCAAAACACCAACATATAGTTGATTTTCTGTGTGCATCTATCTTCCTATACACAAAGTCATTTTCTGTCTGCTCTGAATAATGTAGAAACTTGGAGTTATCTCACTTTTACCTGTGGGGTGGTGGGAAGAGAAGAGGGCTCTCAGAAGAATCACTCTGACAGCAACCACGACATTTCTAACAAACAAATTGGTCAGAGCTTTTCAACTTCTCCACCAACAGTGATGGAGAAGTTCTCCCTGGAACAGATTTGGCAGGATTTGGCCTGAAACCGTATCTCAGGCTCTGGGCCTTCCCAGTCTGCTGAGCAGCAGCAAAACATAGCAAGTGGGATTTTTCTCAAGTCAGATCAACTTGGAAGTAGACTGAAAAGTACAGCATGATTTTACCCCATGGACAGGAAAAGCGTAATAATAATAATTAAAAAAGAAAACCAAACAAGTAATAGAAATAATAATAATAAATGTTGTAATTCACTACTTATTATTTTAAAAAAATAATATAATTGTAATTTGAAGTTATCTCTATGAAACAACAAAAATTTTAATATAAAAAAATCTGAACCACTTCCACTAAAGCAGGATTTGCAGGTGAACTTGCTGATGTGAGTAATTTTTAAATCACCCACCTAGAGCTACAGCAGGACACTGCAAAAAGGTCTTTATGGCAGCCAGAGTCAGAATATGCTTCAGCAACAACATTTTCCTTCCCCTTCAGCTGCTGCAGGTCAGGAACCACATCTGGGGGGAGGGTGAGAGCTGAGGAGCTGTGCTGCTCCCGACACCCTGGGCACAGAGTAATTACAACACCTTCCCATGGATAAATCATGCCAATAGGCATGGATTTCCTCTTTGAAACTGCAGCAGCTGCAGTAGTCAGCAAGGAAATCAATTGCCCAGACAGCCAGGAAACTCCTCAAATCCTTCTCTGTGACACTCAGGCTTAAGCCTGAGCAGTGTCACTGCAGGACCACCACTCCATGGCACAGGTGGTCGCATGCAAAAGGATAAAATACTAAACACACAAACACAAACTTTTATCATGTCTTGCATGTGAAGGGTCTGATTTACTAATCTTGCTAAAACAGGTGTGACTGGCCATTCCCAGTTTGGAGCATCTAAGTAGAGACAGGATTTTTCAGACAAAAGGAGAGCAGCACTGCCCAGGAAAAAAAAGTCATCCAACAGCTCAAAATAGACAAAAATCAAAGCACTCAAACTCACAGTCACTAGTGACTGCTTGTTGCAGTACTGTTCATTGGGTTGGTTTTGGGGTTGGTCTTTTTAGTAATTCAAACACTCTCTCTGTTAAGAAGCAGAACAAGTTTCACTGGAATGCAAACCTCATAGTTACAGGTTTCCCACAGGTCACCAGGCTTGACACAGGGTCAGAAAAATACCCCAAACTGTAGCATATTTTGGTGCACATCTCTTCATTAATGCAGACAAAAAGAAATATTACCAATATTGCAACTGTCAGAGGAAATGAGTCAGAAATATATACTATGAAAAAATTAAGAAACTATTAATTAGATTACGGTAGTTAATTATTAGAGCTTCTCCATCTACTCAAGAAAACAAATCAGACATCAAAGCTCATTAAGAAAATGAATTTACATTACTTCAAAATCTCTTTTCACCCCACCTACCTAGATATCATATTCATAAGATGGCAGACACAACTTTGAAAAATATGGGGTATATTTTAAAGTGATCACCTAAAACCTGAAGATTAAATAAAAGGCCTTTTTTAAGCATACATAAAACCTTATAAAAGGAAAAAAAACCCAAGTGTTTTCCAGTAAGCATGTATGTTTGTGTCATGGCTGTAATGAAACACGCATTAAGTATGAAACATATGGTTTCCATTTTGTTGCCCTGGAACCTATCCAAAGACATTTATGTTGTTAGCTTAACTGTTCTCTTCAGCTGAGAAGCTGTGGAAAATATCTCATCTGAAAAAAATCTGTACCTAATGGATAACTATAAAAGATTTGCTAGATTTGCAGCAGACTACTTTAATTAAAAAGCCTCTGAGATTACTAGAATTTAGGTTTTTTTAATTAGAATACAGTTTTCAAACTAAAAATAAATTTGCTTTAAGAGGTACCAAAATTATATCAACAGATTATGGTGGTAATATTTTCTTCAGTTAACAAATTTGTAGAGGTGTTTATGGCTCTCTTTTGGAATCAGGCCATCTGACCCAATGACGATGCACGACGATATCATTACTAATGTATCATCTCCCTAATTTCATAAAAGAGCACTGCTCTGAAGATCACATTTGGCTAATAAGCTGGTTCAGAGGCAAGGTTCATTAAAAATTAGAGAAAAAGAAGATAGCTCTCATACTGTTATTTTTTAATAAGTCTTGGGTTTGCCTTGATGCAGAAATAGGTCATCAAAGAGCTGGCTAAGAATTTCAAGACATCTATCATGAATGCTCAGATTCAAATTTTACTTATATTAGCAGAAAATACCCTAGAAGGGTTGAAACAAAGTTCAAAGGTTAAATTTTGCCATGGCATACTTAAAAATTCATCCCTAAATCACAAGGCTTCTAACCTCAGTAACAATCTATGAAACCTTTCACACCTTTGTGCTGTAAGCCAATTCATTAAGCCTGCTGTAGATCTTACAAATTATTGCTAAACTTTTGTTTGATGAAGACAATGGAATATAATATTATGAATAAATTGATAAATGCAACCAGACCAGATTGGAGACTTTACAATATTATGCTTCTTTATTTCATCAGTTGAGATTATTTGGGATATGGCTGTCAAAAGTCTCCATTTTATTACCTTAATAATCACGTGGCTTGAGGACTGTGCTCTCTGTAAAGGACCCTGCAACTGGAAACTCCACACTGCCCTTGTTGTGCCAAGGCACAAGCTTGCTCACCTTCACAACCCATGGCAAGAATTAGCTGGTTAAGCTGGTTATTTTAACTCACCTTTGCCATCTGTGCTTGGACTCCACTGGCCTTTAAAGCAGAAACCGCCTTCTGAGCAGCTGCTGGGCTGTCAAAGTCAACAAAACCGTAACCTGAAAGAGAAAACAGTACTCTGTTAACAAGACATCAACCAGCTTATAAACAAACACTTCACAGCCAACAACCATGCTACTGGCACAGTTATTCAATACAATTTTCTTGTTGATGAAGACAGGACAATTTGAACTCAAGTTCTTCATGTAGTTCCGCCCCCCCAAAAAAAACCTAGCAAAGTTCTTGAACCTTGAACTGGTGGGGATCTGCCCTAGTGGAACAAATCCATTTCCATGCCCACTTATTACAAGAAACTGCTAACAAGCAGTGTAGTGGTGGCTTTGTATTATCTGGTGTGTAACTTCTAACAGCAGATTATTTCAGAGATCACCAAGTAAAGCATCATCTGCTAATTTTTCTGAAGTAAATTCTTATTCCAGTTTGAATAAACGACAAATAAGTCTTTAAGTTACTTTTCGTTTATTCAAAACTGGGAGAGGAATTTAGTTTAAAAGACACATATCTACCCAATTTTTGGTAAATTACTTATCTCACTGTATATACATAAAGGACAGTTAAATTTAAATGTGAGTGAAAACCCAGCTTCAGTGAAAGCAAATGATTTTTCCTATTATTGAAAGAAGAATGTGGAAAAATTGTCCTCAAAGCATTTTCTATGCCATATAATGCAATCTTTAAATATTAAAATAAACTCAACGCCAGTTGAAACAAATTCCATATATTTACAATAACCTCTTTTCTTATTCTGAACAACAACATATAACTAAGGGATGCCAGGATGTCCAAACAGCAATATACCTTGGCCTTAACAGACACTGACCTTACTGGCTGGGATTTTTAATCCAGCCTAGGAATTGGAGGCTCAAGGCTCATCAAAAGGCAGTCAGAGTTTGGAAGCTACTTCCACTAGATGTTATTGCAACCCTCATTATGCATTTTTCAATCCCCTTCTTTTCCACCAATGAACTGCTCAAGTATTAAAATCCCTTTTCAGAGTTAAAGTTGGGGTAAAAGAAAACAAATGAAAAAACCAACAATGTAATAACCTCTGGATGAGTAGAAAATGGAAATATTTCTTCAAAATACATTAGTATACTCTTGCAATACATCTATACTGAGAAAAGGTTGTCTAATGTTATAACTGAACCAGCTTTAAAGCTCTTAACTTGGGAAAAACAACTCAAGCAGCCTTCTACATCAGTGCAAGCTTATTTATGCTGCCAAGAAGCTGAAGAAAGCAGCATATTGTTTTGTGTAACACGTGGTGGTGTGGATTGTTAAATCCTGACATGAAACAAAGTGAATTAGTTCATATCAAGTTTTGTGCTGCCAAGGCAAGACTAACTTCCCATACCCCAAACTAGCTCTCCACACCCATGGCAGCCTGGGTTATCCCCAACACACTGCAGGGTGTAACGCAAAGTTACATACTGACACCAAGCATGCCATCAAAGCTGGCTTTGCCACCTTCCAGATGATACAGAAACTCAAGTGCTCGTTGTTCCAGTTAGTTTAAATCCCATGGTGTGTTTTTTGGCAAAAGCCAGAGATGCTGTCAATCTTTTGGTTAAATTCCAGTTAGATATCTGCATTCTGCCTACTTATGTTCCCCCTGCAATTTCAGTGACACGCAGTGAGCTTCCCTGGAGCCTTACCTCACAGTACATTGTCACAACAGGCTGTTAGCTACTGCTTTTCATCAGCAAGATTTAAATTCTGTATTGAAAAAGTCATCTTAAATCTCCTAAAGAATTAATGCGAGAATTTCTGTATCACTGAAAGGACCACTGAACACTTCAGGAACTGACAGAATGGACAGACTAAATCAGTTAAGTGCAATCATAGGCATTAACTAATTAAAATAACTGAAAAGGGCATCTCCTCTTTCCTAGTCACAATGACATCTGCACACAAGCTAGGAAAAAATTTTCTAGAAATTTCGGTTTCTGAACTGTCAGTGCCTCTTTAATTTGCTTAAGATGGGGAGTTGAGAAGCTGTACCCCTGCACTGCTTCCAAGTTCTGCACAAAAGCTTTGTCTTAACTAATGATGAACTCTCCTCCCTCTGCCTATCAGCCTTCTGCTCATTCACAGGCATTATGCTTACTAACACTGCTCAATCAGCTGACTTAATATTTCATTTTGCATAGAAATTATCCTCTTAATTGTAAAAAACGAAAGTCTGAAATCTGGTATTTCAGTGTCTGCTACCACACCTTCTCCCACCACAAACGTGCTGGGATACGAATCGCTGCAATTGCAGTGAGTGATGAAAATCCACGAACTGATGTATCCAGCTTATCTAAAGGAGTTCTAATTTTTTTTTTCCAGCTGCAATTACTTCGTTGAAAATGAACCCTCTCTTTGCTCCCAATACATTCAATCGAACATAACAAAACACAATTAAGAGTACTGGAACATGTAATTAAGTGCTGCTTCAAGCTACACTAATCAATGGAGCTTATTTCCACAATGTATAATTTTTTAAGATGCTTAGTGCAGTTGAATGGTCATCTGCAAGCTTCCCTAGTTTATCCAGGTAAAAGGGGAAAAGCTGCTTTTAACTCCATTTTTGTTTTTAAAATAGAGGCGAGCTGCCAGCCAGCACTGTGCATGTCAGCTTCACTCCGGCTTGGCTGCGCCACCGACACCGGCTGTCTGCCAGCTCCACTGGAGGCAAATGCATTGAATACACCAACCACCAGCAAGAATAAAACTAGTTTAGGAATAAGAATGGGAAAAAAACCCCAAACCAAACCAACCAAGGTAAAAAGCACTTAAAATATGACGTTAATGTATTTTATAGAATCAGTTACGACTCTCAGGGGAATGCAGTATAAAGGAAAATATACATACCTTTGCATTTGTTTGTAGTCTTATCCAAAATAGCCTTCGTGGATACAATTTTCCCATACCTAAAATGTATTACACATCCGTAAGGAAAACGAGAAAAGAACATCCTATTGTAAGAGACACACAAATCACTTTATTTTATATCCTAGTAACCTTTACTCTATGCAAAATGAAATAATATATAGACTATATAATTATGGAATGCAAACCCATACATAAACGGAAGTGACAAAAAAGATAACAGTTTCAAGCACAACCTTTTTCTATTTGCCCTATATTCTCAGTGGCACAACAGATTCACAGGACAAGCCAGAAAAACAGTGCTTTATAAAAAAGAATTCAATGCAGTTAAAATCCTGGTATGTATAAGAGACCATGTTTTAGACATAAGCTGGGATTCTCTCAGTATATAGATGAGTTAAAGCAGACCAGTTGCCTTGCCAGTGCTAGGCTTGCTTGCTAGCACAGTATGGAAAGAGAAAAAAAAAAAAAAAGAGAGCAAACCCCAGCAAAACCCCAACTGACAGACACAAAAATATTACAACTGTTTTAATATTATTCTGTTCTGGAAAGTGACAAGTGCAAGACTTATGAAAGCTGATCAACAAAAGTGGCAAAAAATTTCTGTACATTTCTGTAAATATAAACAATTTCAACAAAAACAAAAACATCCCTCAGGAAAGTTTGAATTTTCTTATTGCCAGTTTCTCAGGTTCTCAGTACCTGATAAGCCCAGACTGCTGTGCAGCCCAAAGGTGAGCACACAGAGATCTGAGCAACTAAGCTTGGGAAGCAGACAGACAGCAATTCCAGCTGTAAGAACAATTGCTGTTTCTGAAGCACTCTGCAAAGTTTATCAGAATTAGGTATTTTGACCATATTTAGAGTAGAATTTATTGCTGCTGGTGAAAACTCGCAATTTCCCTTGGAATAAAAATCCCACTTTTAATTTAAAAGTAGCAATTCTCCTGGCCTGCATCAGCAGTAGGACTGGAAATGGAGCCCAGGTTTCCCAAGCTCCTTCCCACATCCTCCTCTGTTTGCTTGTCAACTACACTTGTTAGGGTGCCCTCAGCACAGAAGAAAGAAATGATACAACAGGAGTTTGCTTTCACTTGAGAATGTAATGTAACTTATTACACTAACAGGAGTATCTACGCACGGTGTGCGGAGAGACTCTTTATTTTTCAAAATATATTAGAACCCTAATAAATTAAGCTTAATTTGTTAAGAGTACTCAAATAACTGCTCACTTGCAAAATGACAGCTATTCAAAGACAAAGCCTATTTACAAAGTACTTTCCCCACAAAGAGCATTTAAATACATGTTTCAGTGTAGTTATCCCTTTTTGTGACCAGTTTCAAGACCCTGCTGTTTATGCAATGAGTTATTCGATGGCTTCAAATAGTTGCAAGGGGGTAAACCTGGGACACAAGTCACGAGGTGGTGTCTTCCTTATCTTATCTGAAACTGTGAGCATCTACACTGATATAAAATAGAATTATCCATCTATAGCCTAAAAACATACAAGCATCAACAAAAGTCAGTGCATAGCTAAATTTACCATGTTAGAATCGGTAATAAAGCAATAGAAATTGTGTGTAATAGTTGGAGCAGGTACTTCCCTATTAGTGCCACTTATTTTCCAAATACGTCATTCCATTCAGAAAGCTTTATAGTTCCTAAGTCAAAACTTCTCACGTTTTCTCCAGAATTTTTCTGAGCGCACAGTAAACGCACGTGCTGTAAGTGAGAGAGGCGAACTGCTCAGGGCACTTGCACCCAGCATGACATTTGACAGCCAGCATTCTCCTATCGTATCAGCTTCCCTAAGCTTCTTAAAGCGAAGAGCTACATAGCCTTTTGTGGGAAAAAAATCCCTGAAGGATGATCTCGTCTCTGCTACTGTTCCAGCTCTTGAGAGCACAGAAAGTGGTGGTGGTGAAGAACTGCAGCGCTGGGTATTTATGCAAACGCAGTAACCCGGCCAGCTGGGTCTGGGCTGGCCGGGCCCGCTCTGGCCCACGGTGCTGCTGCTCACCAGCCCACGAGCGGGTGCCTGCACCCATTCTGTTCTTTACAGAAACTTGATGGACCACCTTCCACTGTGCAAGATGGCTTAGTGATTTATTGCACTGTCCTAGATAGCATGGCTCCTGTGAAGAACCAGCCACCATGGAAGGCTGCCAAGAAATTTCAGCACTGTGAGTCTAGGAACAAACTGGGAACCAGTATAACAATAGCAGCTATCACCAGGATTTCTCCTATGATTTTCCCTCCCATGTGCGAGTTGTTCTCCACTCATGCCACGAGGCACAGAAAGGCTGCCCAGCAGGATGCACCCCCTCCTTGTTCCCAGAATGTGTTCTGATACCAGAGGAATTACTCCTTGCAGTTTCTCCCAAGTGCTTCCTTCAAATTATGACCATCGCAAAAACTTTTCTTCCCCTTGAATTCTACAGTCCTTATACTCTGCTTTTAACACAAGCTCCTGTCTTCAACTGCTCATTTGTTGGGTGCAACTGCAATCAATAGCCCTCAGAAATCAATGAGTTATAAAACACACCAGTCATGATGTAAACTGGTATGTATTGCCTGCTTACAAAAAGGATTACAGCAACCAAGAGAAAATTTGTATTCCAAAGATGTCTGTGATGTTAGGCCTTGCCTGAAGATCCTAATTCCTCTCAAAGCTTATAGACATTTAGTTGTCTTAGGCACTTGCTGAGGCTTCTCTCCTGCTCCACAGCCTTACTGCATGCTTGGTGAGATTTTGTACCAACAGCAGAGCAGTATTCCCATGGCTGGCAGAATCTCTTCTACAGTGATTGGCAATTGCTCATTCCCTCTCAGCTGAATCAGTTTTTAAAAACATGCTTTCTTTTAAATTAAGTACCAGTCTTAAGAAATAACTGCTAACCTGGCTGATGACAAGCAACTAGGTATTTCTTAATAAGTGGGTTATTTTTCTCCCAAAAATAACATCAAAATCATGTACAGCAGCAATAGAGAGTTCTTTTTTTTTTTTCTTTTGAATGCTATTAACACATTCTTCAGTCGGAATTATCTTTGGAGATGGAAAGATGTTTTCAGCTTTGTATCTCTTTTCTATACAGCACTCGTACCAACATCAACTCACACGTTGAGAAAGAGAGGGCTTGGGTAAGAGGCAGGTAAATAATTGCCAGAGTGCACTGGGTATGGGATTAAAAGGGCTGTGCTCAGTAACTGCCTGTGACCCAGTGTACAAGATACAGTTATAGGACAGAACACCAATACAAATGTCTGGCTGGATAGGAGATAAAGAGGAAAAATGTTCAAAGCCAAGCTAGGAAGAAATGCAGTACAGCTCATTAATAAGATAATATTGACTACTGCTCATTACATACTCTTAGTACAGAAATGAAAAAATAACCCTCACCTGCTCATGCTGCCCCAAAATCTACTGCCAGGCAATATGAATGTCAAACACTGCACTATAGCTTTGTCTTAGATGCTTTTGAAGTGGAAGACTTGAAGCGAAGCAGCACCACATTAGTTTTTTAAATCACATTGTTCAGCAACATGGTCAAAACCATTGCAAACAATCATCCTGACAGATTCACTGCAAATAGCTAGGGATACATTTGATACTTAAAACATCTCTGAAGCCTAATTTTGGCAACCTCCATGATGTTGAAAGAGAAAGGTCCTTAGAAAACTAAGTACATGAATCAACCTGAACCACTATTTATTTTTCTCCCTTTGTACATATGGCAGTATAATGAACATATGTGGAAATGTGAGGGTGGTAAGACGCCATCACGAGCACGACAAAGAATGGGGAATGAAGTAGCTTGAAGTCTCTGCCCCAAGTGCTGTTTTGAGTGTTGAAAGAACTTATCTGTGTGTGCATTAGGGGAGGTACAGTAAGAACAGGCAGCGAGAGGCTTGATAAGGTTTGTCTGGAATGAATTGTTCAAATCTTTGTCCACAGCATAATGTAATATACCTCATACCACCAACTTCACAGTGCTTCCCTTCACAGTGCTTTCAACCTCTCTTCCAGCTTTTGCTGTGAAGGATTTCTCTACCACAAGGTGTTGACTTGAACAAAAATATGCCAGAAGGATCTCTGCTACCATGGAAAGTCCTTGCCTTTCATTGCTGCTTAGGTCCTCCATCCTGAACTGTCCAGAACTTTCTGCTGAAGATGAACAGTGATCTCCCTTTGCCCAAGTCCATTCCAGCTGTAAAAAGAACATTCCTAGGGATCCTGCTGTTACAGTTTGCATTAATGTAGTGCCGTCAAAACTCCTCTGATATGCAGAAACAATGCTGCATATCTTCTGTGTTTATTCTAGATTAATTGTTACATCTTGGCATCTTATCACTGCCCTTCATGGAATGCTCTTATTTTTAAGATCCAGAATCATGTGGTAAAACCAGACATGGATTTCGTAACTTGTAAGTGGCTCCAAGTACATGAATTCGCTTTAAGGTGGAATTGTGAAAGGAAAGAGAACCTGGCTGAACACAAAATATTCCGGTAGGGAGCCGATATTCTCACCAGGTGACTCAAAGACCGAAGAGAGCACAACAAACAGGCAGATCCGGCAAGGAAAGTCACATGGGAGAGCGGATCAATTAATCCTAAAATATAATGCAGCTGCTGAATAGATCCACATCAAAATAAATTGTAATTTTGACTGGGGTAAATTACTAGAAGAAAATGCATATAGCAAATACTTGCAAAGCAATTCCTCTGTATTAAGTGTAACACTAAAAACAAAAAGCAGGTGGGCCTGCTTAGTCTGTAAATCAGCTTCAAAAATAAAAGAGACAACAACAAAACCCAAAAAAATACTTCTTATTCAAGATGGCCTTATTCACCACACAACATGGTGAATGGGTAACTTGCATGTACTCTAAATGCAGCAAATTCTTGTTTGAAAGGAAATCATGTTGTCTTTCAGTATGACCTTAAATAAATGCACACAACAAACGTGGACTTCTGCAAATCAGTGATGTGCAAATTTTAAGATAAGATCCTCACCTCCCCAAACACAGAGTATTCTATTTTGAACACTATGCCTCAAAACATTTACATGCAACTGATGGTCTTCCTAGGCAGGCCCACACCACCATCTATCTATCCTGCTTGTAGAGCGGGTGGAAGCCGCTCCATTCATCTCAGTTGAGACCTGAAGAGGAAAAGCCCTAACAGCCCATGGGAAGGCCTAATCTCTGCTAGAGTTCCCAGTTCCTCTATAACACCTGGTGCAAAAGGAGCAAAGAAAAGTCCCTGGGTCTGGGAAAAAGAGTCAAGGGAGTCGTCAGCAAGGGCTGACTTGGTACAGCTCGCTCCTGTTCCTCACTGACCTTCCCATGTTCAGGGCATTTCTAAGCCAACAGTACAGCCAAGGGAACATAATCAGCCCCATCAATCTTTTCTCCTGGATCCAAAAACCAAGCACAAAAGTTTTATCTGGCTCCCATACCTCCTTCTCTCTGCTGCATTTTGGGAAAGTGGTGTACTGAACCTTAAGCTCTTGCTCTCTTTTAAGCTTAGACAAACAAAGGGAGCTTTTGTTTCTCTATGTATCAAATTTTTAATTTTCCAGTCAGGGGAATTTTGGAAAATAATTGTCAATACAACACTGCTAGTCCTTGTGATAGCCTACTCTGGTCCTGCTCTTTAGTTATGGGTAAATGTTTCTTACAAAAACTTGATAAAGAAATTTATTCAATCCAGCAGAATACTGAGTTTGGAGAACAGAATCAAACCATATGGTTTCCATTTTTAAATTCTTCTTCACCACATTTATGCCCTAGCGCAGAAGGAAACATTGCTGAGAACATTTTGTCCGTATTTTGTTTTCTGTTGTTGGAAGACACACTGTTCCTTGAGAAACTCTTTGGAATAACTCAGTTGCTTCATGGCCATCATGCACCTAAAGGTTTTCTACCAGAACATAGTAAATATTACCACCAAAAGCTGGACCAATCATTTTAAGTGTTTAATTAAACATTACATAAAAAGTTGCAGTTAGACTTCTTATATTTTTATTTTCCCAGTTAATGAGTATGGATATTCTAGCTTAGTACGCGTTCTGTTTTGAAATTGTTATAGATTTGGCTATTTATTTAGTTTAGTAAAGTCTCCTTTCCTAGTTTCAGATATTCAAGCACTGGGTTAACCAAGGCTACCAGATGTGCCCTGTTTCAGGCATTAGACCATACTTTTCACTGTATGCAAACCAGAACTTACTTGTGTACCTAAATTAAAGTGTTACTTTGATGACATACTGTTAAATGATCATGTGGTTTTGACACAAAGCTAGTTCCTTCCTTTCTTACTAATTGTCCCTTTGACTCTCTGGTACTTCAGAAGAAAGATGGTATTTTCAAAATATCCAAATATCCAAGTAGTTCTCACTGTCATTTGTTATTATTTTATTTGGGAGATAAATAATATCTCCAAATAAATTAAAATTTATTATTATAAAAAACAACTACTGTTTTGTCTTTACAAAATTACAAAAATTACATTTTCTTTATTAATGTAAAGACTACTTCTGAGACCTGTGTGCTTTAAAAAAAAAAAAAAGGAAAAAAAGATCCCCCAACTAAAAAACTCAAAATATCCTAGGCTCCACAGAACCTTGGCTTTACTGACAAATCAATATTCTTATATACTGCTGTAAACTTTTCATTAAGATCAGCAAAGCTTTCTTCACAAGCTGTCTATGTTTAATTCTTTTAAATTTAGTATATTTCTGCTTTCAATAAGAATCAGTGTATGTCATCATCATTACCAATGCAATTACCAACATCATCACAGTGCAAACTACTATTATTTTGGTACAAATAATTTTTTCTTCAGGCTCAGTAGGTTACAATTCCAGATTTCCCTGAAAAGTAATCAAAAGCAACAAAACCAGATGCAAACCCAAATATTCTCTCATCTCTTACAGTTGTCTGTCCTTAGAAGAGCAGATGCTTTGCACAATGGACATATACAATTTAGTAAAGTGTGAACAAATGCCTTTTAAGTTTCTTGGACAATATTAATTCCAACAGATAAAAAGCGCTATTTTATGAATAGGTATTTGGTTTGTAGTGTACAGGCTCTACACAAATGTATATGCTCCTTAGAGATAAAAATAATCAGGAATTCAAAATCCTAATGGACAGTGAATTGCCACATTAAAAAAGATCTTGGAAATTATTATTTTTCAGCTACCCAATTTGTTTTTCCCAAGAGTAGTTATTTCCTGGTTCAGACAAAGATAAGCCATGGGGACAGGGAAGACATGTTTTTAGAATCAGGAAATGTTTGCTTCCTTCTGCTCTTGCTTTGTAGAGGTATGGATAACCTCTATCCACTCCTCAGAAGCTGACTGAAATTCAAGCGGAAAGAGTCCCACTAGCATCCTAAAGTTACTTTTATGACATTTTCCAAAGGTTTTTCAATTAGTATGCTCCTTTTTGCACGACAAATTGATTATCTTAAAAGCAAGACCCACTGCACAATGTCCTTTCATTCAGCACAACTGAGGAAGACTTTGGGTTTTAATGTCTCTGGGCATTTTAAACATTTCAGAAATACTTCAGCTGACACTAAAGCAGCTTTCACAATGTGGCTTTCTAGTGTCTTAATGAACAGACTTCCAACAAATGCCTGCAGAGGTGTTTTCTCTGTCAATCTTAAATCAACAAAAATGTAAGGGCATGTTTATTTCATTTTACTTTATGAGGTTAAGAATCTTGCAATATGTGAAAAAGCAGTTATTCTTCAGTACTATGATGACACAGTCATGGAGGGACAAAAAATTAAAAATAATCCATTAAATATGCACACACACACACACACACACACACACACAACCCCTCCCAGCAAAAAGATTCTGGAGCTGGAGGGGAAGGCTCTCGTATTATGCCCTGTCAGGCATCAAGAAGAATTCAGCTGACGCTGCTTCGAGAAAAAACACAACAGCTGTAGAATCAATTTAAAAACAGACTTAAAAATTTAAGTATAAAAATCTTTACATTAGGGTTTTGGGGGGCTTTTTTTGTTAATTTTAAAGGAAGAAAAAGGCAAATTCCAAAAGATGAACCTGTAACTTCATTATAGGCTCTGACAAATTTATCACTATCTGTAGCCTCAGTTGCTCCACTGAGGATGTGAATTCAGATACTTGGCAGAGCTATGATTAATAATCACCCTCTCTTCAGGGAGAGATTTTTGTCAAAGCCCTGAATCTTGGCCTATCCTTGCTCAGCTGCAACATGATTTTTACTACTAAACATATGGCCCTTAATTTCCATTTAATTTTCCACAGGCTAACAAGAGAATACTGCTTAACGTTATGGTAGGGAGAGACAACAGCCCCAGACACTGAAAAAGGAGAGGGCAATAGCAGCTAAAGTGGCAGAGTTGACCTCTTGCCCTGCACCGGAGATCAGCTTTCATATTTCACAGACACCTAAAGATTCTCATCAACCTAATGACTCTCATGAAAGCCAGAATATGAACATGCTGGTCCTAAATTTGTTGACTGCATAGCTGTTTTAACTGTAGACATGAGATGTCACACACTGTGAAGAAAAATGGAATTTCGAGCAACAAATTGTGGAAAATGATCCTGTTCAGTGCGTCTTGCTGCCTCTGCCCCTGCAGTAACCCAACCTGACTTCTGACAAGCTGAGGTGATTTCGCATAATCTCTGAACCATCTGCTAGGCTATCTGGCACTTCAGTAGCCTTGTTACTTTACAGTTTATAGGTTAAGCAGGATAAATAACCAATCAGAAACACAAACAGATTTCTCTTTGACACACTTTGAAGTGCAAGTATTGTCTAAGTAATCATAGCTTGCTTACTCCTAAACTGAAGAAAAAGAAAATAAAAATCAAAGTAATGCATTAAAACAAATCTCTGTTCTTTCAGAAAACGAAGTTGTTTATCATCATCTTTACAGTTTATGAAATCTATAGTTCAGCAAAGCTAAACTGATTTTTCCTAACTAATTTTTGCCTACACCTTTAGGAGATTTTTCTCTTTTCCCATTTACAACATATATACGAAGTATTTTTACATGTGTAAACTATGTAGAGCTAAGGTTTTCAAACATCTGTTTGCAGGGACACAAATGCTGGTTGACATTAAAAGTGCTGTTCCCTGCCAACGATCTATTGAGTTTGTTAACCAATGAGAGTGAAAGACCACTCTGGTTTTCCTTACAAATTATGTGGCATTGTTCTTTTGAAAAAAATATTTAAATATGAAGTGATGTGTGCAAATTAGATAGAATGGTTTAGAAACTAATTTGCTACTATTCTGCTTCTAATATAGAACATTGTCATTTATATGAAGTGCTCTTCCACTGAAAGCATTACAGAAAGTTTTACCATAAGACACGGAACCGAGGATCCTTCGTATGAAAATAGTTTGCAATTATTCAGATAGTCACAAACAATAAATCGCAGAATTATCATAAATTATCATAAATCAACTAACATATATTAAGTTGATCCAAACAAGAAGTTGCCAGTAAATGCTACAACATCAGAAAAAATCAAGGAATCTGCCTCTAAAAAAAAAA
>VWZW01006398.1:313551-354793 GCA_013397115.1 Edolisoma coerulescens | reverse complement strand
AAAAAAAAAAAGAAGACAATTAATTTAAAAGATACTCAGAATTCTTGGCTAACTCACTTTTTAGTACTACCATCACTCTTACTTAAGAAAACACAGGATAATCTACATTTTCTGCAGCAATTTGCATGTGCAGCTACTGACAAGGCTATTCAAGTATATGGGAAGAGGTTACAGTTTCCTATTGTTACAAGATGGAAGAAAAAAACCATGTTATTTTAAGAAATCAAATGGTCTCACCCTGTTGTTTTCTTACCCTAATGCTACAGAATGGACACAAATTATGCACTGAAAAAAAATCTGCATTTTACGCACAACTGAAAGCCTGAAACAATATTATTTGCAAATAAATGATCATAGTTTCTGTGGCTACCAGAAAGAATATAAAATATATGAGAGCATAGGTTTTCACATAACCACAAAAGATACAGCTTTTTTTTTTTAATAATAATTCATTTGCAAGCATAACAAGAAAGTACCAAAAAGGTTCAAATTACAAGTCTGAAATGTCGTTTCCACAGTCTAGCAATTTTTTTTATCCTTTTCTTCATACTGAGAAATGATCACTACTCAAGACAATGATTTGGGAAGATGGGAAATTAACCCAGATGAATGCTAATATGTATTTATAAGCCGAGCTCACGGCAGGTCTGCAGACGTGCATGTATTGATTTACCACTGCTTGGTGCTTTAATCTGAAAGTAAGGCAGTATTTCCACACTCAGCCATAAATCTTGGCAAATTTCAGCCTCACTGATTTCGCAGAGCCTACACTAACAGCTTGAAAGAATAAAACTATGAAGACACAACAGAGCAGTTCTTGTTATTCATAACTCTTTCCTCTTCCCTCTGTTAAACAGTAGAGACCAGCTTGGGAGCATAAATGAGTCTCTCTACCTGAAGACCTTTTATTTTTCAATTCCTCCTCCTCCATCCAAGGAAGCCAAATTCAGTCATTGTCAGCATAGGATGCATTGTCCATTATTTTGGCTATTCCTAAGCATATTTCTTTTTCTTGTGGGAGGGAATTAAGGAAAAGGCAAAGGGAAAAAAAAATCATTTATCTACACTTTCCAATACTACTTCTCTTGTTTAGTGAAAACAGTATAAATCAAAATGATTTTATCATCTGGCTACAGGCTTAGCTAGTGTGAGATTTCCTCCTCTCTGGATACATAGGCAGACACCTACTAATACTACAAGCCTGTATACTTGCAGAAGATTACTCTTTAATTTATTCTTGAATATCAATTTCACTTCTGGCAAAGGTTGCTAACCAAGTCTTATACCCTCAGTTTAAATAGATGATGCTCCAAGGAAGCCAACAGTCCAGAAAACCATGACATTGGAGACTGCCATAGTACAAGGGCACTTTCAGCCACATCCCATTTCCCAAGCCCTGATCCATCTGCCAAATCTGAACGACAAAAAACTGTTTCACGTATTGTGAGAATTGCATATATAAAAATTACAAACATATATATGTACATGCAAACATAATGCTTTTTCTTGCATTGAAGATGTCTTGTTGATGGTATAATGCCTACCATTGATAACTTTTTAAAAATATATTGATGTATTTTGTATGTTTTCCCTGGTTTTGTAACATTAAGACAACTCAAAGCCAACAGGATTTCCAAGACTCGGCCTGCTGGGTTAAAGTACATTACAGACAAAGATGCCTGTTTGTCCTTACCTCTATCTTGCACTAATTAAACACTCCATCTTGGAAAGTGTTGACTGCCTCTCTTCCATCTGGGAGGCAGAAGAGGAAAAAACCCAATACATTCAAATAACTTCCAGTTTCTCTGAACTGCATTTTACAGTGGTTCTTTTATGAAATACTCATAGTAACATCCTGCTTTCAGTAGCTATTCTATACTAGAACTAACACCTTGTAGTGACGAGACTACAATGAAGTATGAACTCCTTTAATTTGTGGTAACTTAATGTCAATTGTATCAGAACAGCACTAAATGGACAAATTACTCAAAATCACTGCTAAGCCTTCCAGATGCCTTGTCCCCTTAACAGCATGGCACGAATCTGCTTCTGTAGTCTCAAGTCCCAGCTGTGCTGAGTAGCAAATGTCTCCATTTCAATAGGGAAAATGGTTGTACTAAAGTAGCTCTCTCCAGGGGTCAATATACTTCAGAAGGGCATTTAAGTGGCTGTATGTTATTGAGCAGAAACATCAGCTCACATATTATTGATTGTAACTGCATGGCTCTGTTGAAAAGATGCCTGCAGTAGTATTAAGTGCTGAGATAGGGATAGAGGAGTGTTATGCATTAAAAAAATACTATCCATCTGTTGCCAAATTTTAGATAGATGAGCAATCACAAGCTGTAACACAAAATCTAAAGCACAACCCCTGTGGCTGATGCGTCAGGGTCATATTCAGTGACACTTCCTCAGTTTCACACTGCTTAGATGGTCTTTTGAATATTGATTGAAGCAAGCAGGAGGCAGAGTTTGATTTCTGCAGTTTTGCAAAGAGTATGTAATAGATACTCACACGTAAATTTGCTTTTGGTAGCTTAAACATACCCTTTTCTTTAAGAACATCATTAACCTGTTCTGATCCCATCACTGCAGCAGCCCAGCACAACTGAAGCCTTCTGGAACCCCTGCACCACCAGCCCACTGAGCCCTGAGCTGCAGCCAGGGCTGCAGTCTCAGCACCCTGGGCACCACCAGACTGCCATGTAGAACACTCTGAGCTGGCTGAAACTCATGTGATCCCCAGACCCTCAGCTCCAGTGACTTTTGCATAATGACTATGTCAAATACCATCATGGAAGGGTAAATCCAGTGTCCCAGACTGCACTTTTGGCAGCGTGCCCAAGGAAGCACTTGGATCACTGGGCTTCACAGTGAAGTACACAGATGACAGAGGTTAATCCTGGCCTAGCAGGGAAAACTCAACCTGAAAGCATTTGTGCAAAGGGGTGAGTCAGCTGGGCTCAGAGAAAATTAGGATCCTCCAGATGGCTGTGTCAACTGCAAGCCTGGATGGAATCTACACTAAGCAGAGTAAGACATATACTCAAAGTTTCTTAAAAGGAGCATCTGTGGGAGTTTCACAAACCCAGAACATCAGCAGCCACAGAAGGGACTAGTCAAAAAACACGTTCTTACACAGATTCAAGAAAAATCAATCAAGCACTGCATGACTGCAAAGCTGACAGGCAAGCCCAAAGTCAGTAAAGTTAATCCTGTATCACCACCTTTCTTGAAGAGATTCAGCAATATACGCCAGCAAGGAAGCTTGTATGACACGATCACAGTGTTTCTGGGCTTTGCAGACTTTTTTTCTTTCAGAGAGCCTGAGATGACTATTTCTTTGCCTGCAAGAGGGCAGCAGAACGAACTTTTCTCCTAGAAGTGATAAAGTACTACAGGAAAGAAGCTGTAACTTCTGAGGATGAATCTCAATGCCTACACTTCAGATTTTAAAACAGTTAGTTTTCTAATTTTTCCAATCAATTTAAGATGCTTAAAACAATTCAAATAGAAACCTTAAAATACCTTATATGAAAACCACTCAGAGAAATGTAATGGATACAATTATCACACAGAGAAGGACTGAGAAAGCAAAGAGGCAATGGCTATACCCTAGTAAAGAGTTAAATAGTATCTAGGTCACTCTACAGTCTTTCCTGCACACCCTCAACTCACTGCATATCGGAAATGCTGTGTGGGAAGGCCAGGGAACTAAACTCACAGACCAAGTATGACTCAGACTACAGTAATTTAATGATACTTTTATTCCCTTAAATCATCTTTGGGATTAAAAGAATCCACACCCTTAACATGAAACCAAATCACAATGAAAGGAAGAAACCACAAATTAACAGATCTTTGAGTTAACAAAAGGTATCTAGAAACAAATTAATTATTAATGGCAAGGACCGAAACCCTCTCCTATAACATCCTATATGGTCAGAACAGCAGAAGGTGAAGAACTTGAGCCCCAGTCAGATGTTCTTCTGAAAGCCTAGTGAGGATGATCTCAGCAACAGGAATGTCAGAGAACTGCCTGCCAAAGAAATAAAGGAGAACTGTCATAGCCAAATGCTGACCTCTACCACTAGGGGAAAGCAACTTGAGAGAAACAGCCTCACATTTCCTCCACCACTGAAGAAGTTGAACTCAAGAGTTATCAAATATCTTCGGCACAAGCATGAACAGAAGAAAAGTATTGGATCCTGAAGAAGGCAGAACACCAGTGACCCAGATCCAAATACAAATACAGCAAAATTCTGGAGGAAAAACTAAAATTTCTGCAAATTCTCTCCCCCTGAACAAAGCAAAAGTTTGGAACAGAGACTAGTGAGCAGAAGAAAACATTACCCTCAGAAATACTCCCTCCTGACTATAATATAAAATTCTGAAAATTTACTCTTTCCTCTGCACTTTAAGCTGCATCCCCATCTCTTGCTTATGGAAAAGGACAAAACAAGGCACAGTAACTACCAGAAAACGAAGAGCAAATCTAAGATGCCCTAAAGGCATTCAGATGTTTTCTATCACAAGAACCCGAAAATTTTCATAGAGAGAAACAGAAATTAATTTCCCCTTTTTCACGGCAAAAATTTAACTAATTTTGTTGCGGTGATATAAACAGCAGTAGATGCCCTTTTCAGAAGAGTTTTTATTAGCATATTATAATACCATTATAAAGAATTGAGCATCTGGCTTTACAGCTATATATACAGATGTATTCTGCTCTGTTTCTAATTAAACCGTATTTTTTTATATCCCATGAGATAAAGAAACTAACAGTGTTCCCAAAACCTATATCCACCACTAGGATACTTGTTCAGTAACCAGTTCCCTTTGACAGTCAAGTTTTGCTACTGCTCACCTTTCAGGTACACCCAGAACAGTGAGCCTATGCTCCTCAGATTACCACCTCGACCTCAGTTCAAGTGTTAGATGGGAAACAGTTGATCAGTGGCAATCAGAGCTGTCCCCTCCTCCTGGGAGGGCCACTCTTTTCAAAATATTTAATGACATTTGTGAAACTGCATAATTCAGAGTGAGTGTCTTAGACTTCAAAGAGAATTAACAAATATATAACTGATTAAAAAAATAAATAAAATGGGTGGAAAAAACCTTCAGAATTTCCCATGGAACAAAGAAATATGCAATTCACTTGGGAAGAACAGAGGACTGGGAGAGATTCTTGTGTATTTTTAAAATGTCATAACTCCGAGTATTTGGAAGATGTTCAAAAAGAATTGATCCTAATTTACATTAAAAAAGTACATTCATGCTGAGGCCCTTGTATGATGATGGACTTTTCAGCAGCAGTCCTGGCTTAATAGTCTTTCACTGCTAGTACTGTACCTCTGTTCTGAAATGTGGAAGCCCTGTAAGCTGTCACAGAGAAAAAGGAACAGAGAGCAAGACTCTCCCTCTCATTATTTGAGATCTTCAAAATGTAGCACACAGACTTTTGGCAACAAATAAAAAAGCCTTAGCAATAAAAATAAGACAAAGCCTTCCATACTATAAAAAACATGTAGCTTCAAGTATGGGAAATGTAAGAGTTTGAATACAGGGTCTCTGGGGAGGAAGGGGAGGAAAGGCAAATGATTTACAAAGAGTCCTTTCCAGATCAACAGTACCACAAACAGTGATGAGGGAAAGGAAATGCACGCTGCTACATCAGCTCTGCTGGATACCCCACCATGCTGATACCCTCAGGCCTTGAAGGGAAAAAGTCTCTCTTCTCTCTGCCAAATGTCTTTTCCAGAACTCAGCCAAGCCATTCAGGCTTAACACAGGGGAGATTTCTGCCTGGGGTACTGCACAGCTACAGGTTGAAAAGAAGAAGAAAACACAATGCCAAAAGAACCAGACATCATGGAGTTCATCTGGCACTCTGCATCCATGTCACTGAAAAGCTCAACCTTCACTCTCAAATACATCCTCAGTCCACACCATGGAGCAGGGAGTGGTTTCAAACCCCAGTGCTGGCAACAGGAGCAGCGGGTGCCGGGTGCTCTGGGCTTTCCAGGCTCAGGCCTCTGTGAGCACACTGCACCCAGACAGCTTCAGCCAAGCCTGCGTCGTCTCTGGGGCGTGGGGAAGCATTTCTGTTTGTGAGCACAGCAGTTCCTTTGGGCTTTGATATATACACTAAATGAAATTATATCCTGAACTATAAAACTGTGCTTGCCTCCGGGTTCCAAAAGCTCTTCAGTTACCCTTTCAGCAAAGTCCTTGAAACCAGAAATAAGTAGTTTGGCTCTTTTTCAGGTCTTTAGATTTATTTCTGACATTAAGGGTTTGCAAATAAAAGATTTGAGGTTTCTCATGTATTTGTACTACCCTGTATGAAGCGCTTTTGTCACAATTTTAGATCTTTTATTAACATAACACTTATTTCACTATTGAGTTCACTCAGACGTTTAAGTCCTTATTAATGCAACAGAATAATTGTTCATACTTTGAGAAGACTTGTGAAAGCTTATTAGTGACTACACATAAGCCAAAAAGCAGCACTAGGATTAGAAATATTAATAATGTGTAAGACCTAAGTCCACAATGTTCTCCCAGGAAAAAATACAGATCCAGACTCTGTCTTGTAAAGGTAACATGTAAAATTACACAACTGCACAGAATATGGAAAACAAGCATTTAAGAAGAACACACATTTTAGGCTAATATATTTCAGTTAAGATGGCCAAAATGATCAGTTAATTAAATGTAATTATTTATAACCAAAAGTGAAGTTACACACATTTTGGTGGACAATTTTCCTCTTCTGGTAAAATAAGAGATTAAAGTAAGAGAAGAAATAGAAATGTAAGGGGCAGGATAGGAGTACAAATCAGAACATATTTCTTCCACTGAAATTGATTCCGTTAATGATTAACTCAACTCACACAGGTTATTTCAAGTAGAATATTTGTACTAGTAGCAGTGTCAAAACAGACTCCAAACCAAAGTCTTCTTTTTTTGCATTTTCATTGGTGGTTTTTTGCTCTATGTCCACGTATCATGACATTATCAATATCAAAATAAAAAATTTGACTTTTTTTCCCAGGTACAACACATCTGTCTAGAAAGATCAGATATTTAAATGATGAAATGTTAATGCTTCTCTCAGTAACCCTTTAATGATTTAATTTTCGACAGAGTTGGTCTAAGCCTTGAGTAAGGCAACTGCTCAAACTGAACTGAGGCAGCTGACATTTTCTGAATGTCAAAACAGGGTAAAATTTTAGGAGTTGTGGGAAAACAATTGAGAATCAAGGCTTAAAATTCTGTGGAGCTTTTTTAAAGATAAACACTGTTTTTTCTATTTCCTCAGTTACACATTTCATTGGTGGTAGCAGGATCTGAATTAACTAGTTTACCTATATTTGCTACTGCTTTCATTCTGCACATTAAATATGAATATTTATTATGTGGGTTGCAAAGTGTTTGGGGCTGTTGTTTGTCAACCCTAAATGTAGCTTGGCAAGAATGTGGGTAAAAAAAGGTTAAGAGGCTATCCAAAAAATGACTGGCCTTATAATGTGTCAACATCAGATGGCTCATTTTTTAATTTCAAGGAGTTAACTTTACAGAAATCAGAGCTAAGCAGAATGAACCTTTAGCAAACAAAGTCAAGACTTCACAAGATTTCTACGAGTTATGTGAAACCACATGAGATACTGGACGTCAGGTATAAGAATCTGCATGCAAATACTGATCCTGATTTCTATGCTGAGTGGTTTCCTGAAGAAAAGGACAAGCTTGATGTAAGCACGCTGAGGCCAAATCCAACTTGGGCTCTAAGTTGAGTCAATTCTGGACTGGTTTCTGACTGAGACGCCTGCCTAAGCGGTCTCTGACAGAAGGGACAGTTCTTGGCATCACGGAATGCACTAAAAAGCCTGATTAGTACTTGTTAAAGTTTTTAGTAGTCCACTGGAATTAAACAATCCCCTTCAAAATGTTCCTGAATTACTGGTTATTCCAATGAATAACTGCTGCTATCACTTCCCATCTGCGTCAGGTCCCTGCCATTGGGGAAGCTGGGGACTGGGACCCTGATCAAAGGCATTCCAACAGCTGCCACCGGACATTGCTTTCCTGCAGCTCCGCGGTTGCATCTCCGTACAACAAACACCCGCAGACTTGCAAATACTCACAGATTTTACAGCCCTGCACTACCAAACCAGCTTTTTGTTTTCCAAGGAGAGATCTTCAATGGTGGTAACTTTTACCAAATCTGTTTTCCTAGTGCTTCTTTTACAAGCAGCTGCGGCTGAAACATTCCTTCCACTCTCTTCTCCTCCCTCGCCCCCACTTCCTCAAGGAAATTCCATGGGATCACCATTCCTCTGGCCCCACACTGCAACAAAACTCTCATCTCCCAGGGGAGAGGGAGCTTGTGTAATCACTGGATTCCCCACATCTGTGAGCACAGGGCAAACACAGAGTTCCTTCGTGCATCTGTATTTGGATTGCTTGTTTTTTAAACAATGTGCTGAGGGGAACTGGTTTTAAGTTAGGCTAAGTGAAAAACTGAGTTGGAAAAACTGCAATCTTTGCTTAATAACAAAATGGAAAGAGAAAATTAAAACTGTATTTGTTTTAAATTCGAGGCATGTCAAGAGACTATTCGTATCTGGGGGACAGGACGACTTTTTTACTTTTCCCTCAATCACAACTTCCCCAAAAATACCTACGGGTCCCTAATAACATTCTACAGGAAAGCATTATTGTAAAAAAACACCCTGGAACTTCTCAGAGAGGATTTCAGTGTAGATTTCATTTGATCATGAATGTAAAGCTGTCTGAATTTTATTGCTAGCTAATTAAAGTCCAAATATTGAGGGGAAGATAGAGAGTCTTCCTTCACATTATGCCAGGCTAGACACTTCATAACATGACTGCTGAAAGCAGTTGCTAAACAATAAAGGAAATGACTATTTAAACCAAACATCACATCTCCAGGCCAATCACAACTCCCAGGGCATACAACACAAATGCCTCGCTACTTCTTGTGGAAGTCAAGCCCTGACATAAAGGAGCATTTCAGCCTCCATATCAGGCCTACGCCTCTCTGGTGCATCTGGCAAAAGGAACATGCAATAACGAGCTCTATTTCTTTTCAGCTGTAGAAATGGGATACATATTTTTGACAGAAACCTCTCAGAAGATCACCTGCTAGGACAGAAGCCAGCAGAGCCGGTTTACACACCACAGTGGCAGGCCCCTCCTCCTCTGACAGTTTGTCTGGTTGAGAAACTGGGTGCATCAGCTGGGCAGAACACAACTGAGATTAGCTAATTCTGGTCCCTGGGGGTGTTTCTCTACTGGGCTCCACACCACTGCACAGGCAATAGCACTGGCACATCCAGGGAGCACACCTTCACCATCCTTGGCGGTACGTTTGCTCTGAAGAACAAAACTGAGTGAAAAGTGCAATTAAGGAAAATCTACTGCAGATAATACAAACCCCAAACCATGCCATAGTCCTTGAACAGGGAATAAAGAAAAATACGATGCTGGTATTATACAACAGAGCTGAACAATACGAATCACATACTGCTCAATTACTAAGGAATCTATCTCCTCCTAGAACCAAACAATATACTGTAAACCTGGTGTTATTTATGCAGACATGTATGCAGTAATACTATTTTTAAAAATTGCACACATAACTCTAAAAAAAAGAAATTTGCAGAGGGCTTCTTTCTACCCTAAAAAGGTAAGAACAACAGATAGGCTCCTGCTCCAATATAATCAGTATTAATACTGATCTCAAAGGGAACAGTTTCAGAGACACTGATGCATCACATTTAATTATATGACATGAAATCATATTCCATATAATTATGAATGCAATACTTCACTGCAGCCAGCAAACCATGAAGGAAAAATGCAACAAAAATGGAGAATAAAGGAAAAAGGAATGAAAATACTTTTAAAAGAATTGGAGAAATTAGCTTTGAAAACTTCCATTCCACTTTCACTTAGCTACACCATCTATCTAAAGGGGTTGTGTTCATGTGCTGTAAGTATTTCTAAGCAGCAGTGACCAGCCCACATCACTCTCCCAATGAGTTAAATGCAGGAGATGTTCAGACTATTTTCTAAAGTCCAGCCTTTTTTTTTTTTCCTAATGAGATATGCTGAGTAAAACTAGCAAATTTCTTCATCCTAAGTGACCACAGTGGTGCCACGTCCCTGCTACAGTAAACGTTTGAGCTCTAGTTCACCCCTTTTTGGTCCTAAGTGTGTTTGAAGGAGATGAGAAATGGCAACATAGGAGAGGTCACAATTACACAGCAAACAAAGAACATGGAAACATTAATATGTTAATGGATGTCACATGACAATTAAAATATGTCTTTTATTAAGAGCAGGGAATAGAAACAACTTTTAAGTGATCTTGCTTCAAAACAGGGAAACATTGGAGTATATAACTAAGTATGTTTCGGAAACAAAGCTGTATATCACATCTGGCTCATATGTTTTGAGAGAACCATTAGCCTGCCGGTTGTTTTAGCTGTGCATGTGCTCATGATGCTGAATATTTAGCGAGGAATCCTTAAATTACTCACTCAACAAGACAGGTGATTTCAGAATGCACATATGCAAAGGCAGTCACTGCAAGGTTCTGTCTTCAGACCATCCTGGCACAGAACAATGGCCTGTTGTGGTAATTCTATATTTTGTTACCTTAAAGCAGATGCTTTCCTGATTGTAATCCCATTAAAAATCCACAATATGACCCTACAGCGATAACTTCAGGGGGAAGGCCAACTAAGT
Source organism: Edolisoma coerulescens (assembly GCA_013397115.1). NCBI lineage: Eukaryota > Metazoa > Chordata > Aves > Passeriformes > Campephagidae > Edolisoma > Edolisoma coerulescens. The sequence goes on along the minus strand of VWZW01006398.1, from coordinate 344,014 downwards.
GAAACTGTCCAGGGAAAAAAGCAATTTCAAAAATATCATATAGACTACAAACAGCTTAATACAAGCAGCACAGTGTGAGAAAACAGCCTGGAAAGGAGAATACCAAAGGGTGGGCTAGCCAAATGATTTATGCTGAACTGAATAGAGGAGACTTGGGTTAAGCCTCAAAGCTTGAAATCCCACCCAGGGACTGGGGATTGTCAGGAGGATGAAGGGTCTGCTGCATCATCCTCATTTAATGATGTAAATGCCACAAAAGGAGGTCTCTGAAGAAACTCAGCATTACAGAGACACAATGCTGCTGCAGGCCAGCAAGTAAATCATAAGCAAGACAGTGGAAAGTACAGGGCTTTGGAACCATGTGGCTTCAGCATAAAGGTCATCCTCAGCAAAGCACAGTGCTTAGTGAGAGTCTGGAAAGCACCTAGAAAACATGTCAAAGCAAGTTACAAACTCCTGACTGAATCTGCTAAGACCCAATCATGTAAGTCCCTAATCAGATAAGCAGGCTCAACAATTTCAGTGAATAACTGGAATGGATTTAATCTTGTATCTTCAGATCCAGATATTCAATAAGTTAAAAGAAATGACTAAGAGTCACCAAATAAGAAAGTACAGTTAAAGCCTAAATAATATATTCAAAACCCAACAGAACAGCTGAAGAAAGCATATCAAGTATTGATATCCACGTCAGGAGAAGGGAGTGCAATTAGGTATGGCTGAAGTTACCACTGCTTCAGCAAGCCTGTCAAACCAGCTCTTCATGGCAGAAGCTTGCTCAGTGCAGCAGATCTCATGCAATGGCACTCTATGGTTGTGAAAAGAAACCACACAGCAGGGTCAGGCAGCTTCCTGCAGGCTTTCCCAAACCTCACTGGCTCCTTCCTCCACTCCTGTCCTTCTATTTAGCTGATTGCTCCTGTCCAGCCTCCCACAGAAAATACAAGATCTGTGGGCCACTACATTGATTGCTTTCCCTGCTCCCACATACCTAATGGGAAGCTCTTATGGGCAGGACTGACTCACACCGTGTCCCCCCGACACTCCTCTGGTTCTGGGCTGACTGTTATGACATCCTTGTGACAAACAATACCTACTTTAGTCCTCCCCACACTGCTGCCTCTGGCACAACTGATATGAAGAAATTTGTTTTCTCAATGCAGAACTGGAGTAGCAGGCTCAAGTTTGAATGAACTATTCAGAAACACAGCAGCTTCATTTCCCACACAAAAGCCAGTAATACTCTCTGAAAAACAGCCGTGCTCCCAAGCCCTCACAACAAAAACATAATGTGCTCTTTTCAACTTGGAAAAGAGGAAAAAAGCTTCACCTAATAGAAAAACAGAAAGGACCAATCAGATGAAGGTGGAGACAGATTTGTAGACACGTATACTGGCAAGTTGTGCTCTTGCCAGGAAAATACTTTTCCACAAAGCTGGTGGACGTTTGTTCGCTGTGTTCGTAAATACTGCACAGCTGTGCTACAACAGAAGAGCAAGCCCAACACTGCCATAATTGATAAGAGGTTTCTCTAGTGATTCACCAAAAATAATTAAACAAAATAAAAACATGGCCAAAACTAGCACTGCTGTCATGACAAGAACTAATGCAAATCTTGACTAAAGCAAATAATAGTCACAGTACAACAATCCCCCACAACAACTCTGTAGATTATTCAAGCTTGGATTCTGAGGGATTCTGTCAGAAGCAATCCTTCTCTACCATAACCATCATTGAAAATAACTTTTCAGTAGAGTGTATATGATACAAGTCCATGATGATCAGAGGGAAAAATCTCTGTAGATGGGATGTTCCTGGTACTTGCAGCAACAATGATGTTTTTCAACCATTATTTCCTCAACCCACAGGTGTTTCTCTGTCTTGTCTGACATCAGCCAAAAGACACAAAACAAGACAGTGACCTTTTTATGTACATAAACTGAAAGCTGCTTATTGCCAGCTAGCAAGATCATTTCTACAATATGCAGAGCAGCCTTTCTATCCATTCTTAGCATCAAGCACTGCAGTGGACACCCCCTTAGGATAGCAAGACCCACTCTATATGGAGAAAAGGAGCTAAAATTACTCTGAAAGCCTCTCAGTAAAATCTTAGGCATTTGGAAAGAGCTAAAGAAAATATTTCAGAGATCTGGAGTAAACAACAGTCTCTTCATTGACTTCTGTGTGTCCAAGATTTTATTCTCCATTTATTTTGTATTATCTCAGCTTAAATAATGAACATGACAGGTTTGCTTTCAAGAATATCTTGCCTTTACATCCTAGAAGTTTAGGCAGATTTATAAGAAGGAAATGGTTTGCATCTGAAACTTTCCATAGTCTACAAAAGTGGCTTACTGAGCTTCGGTGAACAGGGAGAGAGCTGCCATTCCTATCTCACTGCCACATCAAGTTAGCTGCTAAGGGGCTATGGTGTCCAAGCCTAAAGTTTCTGGACATCTCACTTGCTTCCTCAGCAGAAATGGAGACTTTTGAAACAGAGTCTCCTTTCCTCTTAAGTAAAATGCTTAGGAGGGAAATATCTCACAGGAATAATTGCCACAACCTTCCAAGTCTGTAAATTCACATCAGAATTGATTTAACAACTTCCTGGCTGAAGTTCTTCCCTGTTCGTTATTTATACAATTCATGCTATTCCAGCTACAATTATATATTGAACAGCAACAACAAAATTGGAATCTTTGGCTATCCAAGAGGAAGGGGACCAGTTACAGCAAAGTATTGAACGTATTTTTTTCTAGGCTGTTCATGCATCAGTGACATCTGAGACTGTGCAAACCAAAATGTCTTCAGAAAGAGATTAAGGAGCTATAGTAACCACTGCACAAATAGTAGTTACTGGGGCGGCTCCAGTGCAAAATAACCTCACAGCTCTGTCCTAACATAACATGAGTGCACAGGCCAAGGTTTCTTCATCAGTTCAAAAGACAAAAACGGGAAGGAAAAATCCACTTCTGTAAAACATGCATTTGCAACTAAAATTCAAGTTACAAGAGGTCATTGTCACATGGGAAGCTGTAAAAATGTTTAATTTATCAACACGTCTTTTCACAGATTGATTATCTATTCTCTTCTCTGCAAAACACAAGGATTTCATTTGCTGTTGGAAAAATGAGCAAACAGAATTTTTTTTCTTCAAAGACCTGAGAGCAAGCTGTTTTTATTATAATACTAAGATGACTTATATGTGACTACTACCCTGAAAGTCCAGGGGTTTTTTTTAAATAAAAATAGAAAATCTCCTCTATAAATTAGGTACCAGATTTTTTGCAATATTCAAAACCAAAGGTATTTCATATAAGCCTGGATCCAAAATTTACAGCTTTTCCTAGCTATTTTTCTTAATTGTGTTGTGCTCTATTTTTGTATACTCCTAGTTACTTATCTGCTAAATGGAACATAAAATTATTTTTAGAATTTCAGACAGTAGCATTATATACAAATCTTAATAATTCTTCATCCAAGATAGATAGATTTGGAGTTTTCTTACAGGTACTATTGAAAATTTAGCTAAGTACCTTTGATTTCAAAATAATCCAGACAGGGCACTAAGAATTTCAGAAGTACTAAGACATTTTAAAAATTCAGTAAAACATTTAAGGCAGGTGATTTTAAGCAGTGTATAAACAACCCAACTGCACAGTCTTTTGACATATAACCCATATTTGAAAGTAAGTAAGAGACATGTGCTGCTGCAAAAACTAAAAAAACAAAACAAATAACTCTCATAAGCAAAAAAATCTTATGTTAACAACACCGCCTGAAACCTTCTGCTAAGCCACGTCTACCTAGAACTTCAGCCACTAGAGAGGGTTCTTACGTGGATTAACTATTTCTAATCATAAAAATAACTGTGCAGTAAAGTACAGCCAAAAATTAGTCTGAAACTAGGCTAAGCCTTCAAATGCACATTGTAGTTTACAGTGATTCAGAACAATTACTCGAGTTCGTATCAACAGATTATCTTAGTAGTCATAGAGGAGACCCTCTATGCAGGCTCTCAATAGCAAGTTTCACATTTAGGTATTAATTTTATCTGTGATTTCAACAGCACCATGGGTAATCACAGTTTTTACGAAAGCAGTGGGTTGCTTCAGCTCACCACTGTATTCCCACTTTCTCTGCTTCTCCAAAGTGTCAAATAATCTTTTCCTTCTGATTGCCAACGAAGTTGAAACCTGCCACCATATGACAGCATGGGGGTGTTTGTTTATGGGTCTGGTTTTCTTCCCTCATAATCCAAACAAGGTACGACATTATAAGTTACATTTAAACGTAGTACTTACGGTTGGCATAATTTTACCAGGTCCTGGTCAGTGGTGTTTGGAGGCAGTGCTCTGATGTAAAGGTTAGTTTTACTTAATTGATCCCATCCTGAGTTGCTGCTGCTACTACTGTTGTTATTACTGCTGGTGGTGCTGGGACTAGGAGGAGCCATTGGGTGGGCTGGTACAATGGACTGCTGCAAAGGAAAAAGCACGTTAGAGTAAAGCACAGGTAGCAATCACAGCATGCACATCAGCTCAGTCTACAGCAGCCTGGCTACCATTTGGAGCACTGTGTTCAGTCTGTTCCTAATTACCCATGGATTTTTAACACAACTGCGTTCACACCACATTTGGGACAGGATTCACAGGCACATCCTAATACACCCTACCACCATTTGACGCATGCTCAGTGCATGACACAGGGTCAAATTATATATAACCTCCACTGAATATTACTCATAGGATTTTATCACTCTTCATTGTGTCATCTGGTGTGAAAATGAAATAGGAGATATTGTTCCTCTAGGTTCCGGCAGGCACAAAGTTTATATCGCTATGACTATTTCATGTGTCAAATTGTGGCAGACACAAAGACCATGCTCTTTCCGTAATCTATGAAAAATTAAGAAACAATTAGAAGCCTCTTTTCTCTCTCTTCTGGATTTTAGTACTTCACACTATACTGCTGTTGTTTTTTTAAAGATAGAGAAGGAGCACAGTAGCTTAAGGACCAGACTTTAAATGAACAGTGTGCCTTGGGAGAGCTTTCATACTGCTGTCCATCTCCATATTTGTGGATTGTCTCACAATTGTCAAGAAAAAGACTCTATATAATGGTAAAAAATTCAAGTTTCAAAAGGAGAAAAGCACATAAGCACTTCTACCTACTCCTCAAGGTATCTAACGCTATTGCTCTTAAAATCACACCCCAATAAAAACATCCTAGAGGAAATCTGCAGTAATCATTTGCATTAGCAAAAGTATAGCAGTGCACTGCACAAAAAGTACTATGAACATGTCTATGGTATTGTAAGAGAGGAATACTTCAAAAAATATACTAGAGAACTGAAGTTGCCTGTAAACATCTTGTGACTACACTGTTTTCACTGACAAATTGGCTGCATGTGGCCCCTTTCCTGCAAAAGCCTGAGCTTCCACCAGAAGCTCATAGCAAAGAACTGCCCAGTGAATGCAGAGGAAAGGCACAGTAGGGGGGAAAAAAATAAAATGGAATAAAGTGAGATGTCAATGCAGACTCACTTGTTCCCACCCTAGTGCCATCCTCTTCTTTGCATTAGTACAAACAGTTGTATAGCCACAAACCAAACCAAAAAATGACCTTCCCTGATCTGGTACACCACATGTGGCTTTGCACTACGCAAAAGCTTTGGCTGTCACAAGGCAGGGAACAGGAATGTGAAGGCAGAGGGGGAAAGATTAGAGTTTACCTCTGTTTAAAGCACCCATGAAACTACACACAAGAAAATACACAAGAAAAGCGAAACTATTTTGGAGATAACCTCAGGAAATTGGAATGAAAGTGTGAGTGGGAGAAAAGTACAAAGGCATGCCTTATATCAGATACTTTATGGTAATTATGTGTTTCTTTTTTGTGTTTCCCTAGGAAGGTTTTGAAATCTTCCAATCTGGCATGTTGCAAAGTTTATTATGCAGCTATAATGGCCTGGAACAGCCAAGTGCAAGACTTGCTATAAAATCAACATTGAGAAGTAGTAAGTAACATTGTTGCTGCCTAATTTAATTGAACTGAAAATTACATAGAAGAATGAAATACATTCCTGATCACTTAGCACTTCAAAACTGAATATCAGTATTTCATTGCCATAGGGTTAGAGATTTTTTTGTTTTGGTTGTTTTTAATAAAGATTTTTAGAAACATCAAATCTCGTCCAAAATATTTATATTTGGAATTGAAGCACTGATCTAGAATTTCTTCCAGGGAAAAAGATTAAATGCTCCCTTCCAAGTTTGCAATGGAAACACTGACGTATTTTAACAATAGCAGCACAAGTCAGTCTGTCAGACCACTCTGCTTTCAGTAATGCCAGGCAATTATTTTTAGGGTTACAAGCAATGCAGAATGACAGAGCAACTAGTTTCAAAACATTTTCACAACAAAACAAACTTCGTCTGGCACAGTGATATTCTCTTCAAAAAGCCTTCAGTGAAGTTCTCAAAATGCAAACAGTGATCAAATGCACAACTGCTCTGTTCATGGTTTCGAAATGTGCACATAACAGCTGCCAGAAAACTCAACATACACATACCTGTCTTCATCTAAACTGGTAATTACAATTGAAGGCTAAGAGCCTCTATTAAGTTTTTCAAGATCTTTGGTTTGGTTTTGCTTTTGTTTCTTACATTGTTTTTCCCTTAAAATCTTTGTTTTTCTATGTTATGAAGAACTGGAGTTTTGTAAAACCTTGTCACCAGCTGGCCAAAGGCAGGAGAGGAAAACGTGTGTCTGTGTGTAGAGAGAGAAGGAATCCTAACTCTGTCTGTAAAATATAAGCACTCCATTCTGAGAAATTTAAACTTCTATTTAAACATGAAGATGTTCTAGTGCTAGCGGTCACATTCAAATATGATGGGAATGTAAATGGGACTATAGTTGTCTTCCTAAGTTTACAGACAGAAGGTTTTTCACTGCTTCCACAGAGACTCATACCTTTACAAGCTTTAAAGGCTTTACAAAACACGTGTGCTGGCTGTCCTGCAGCCCTCAAAGCCTGCAACCCAATGACAGACAGACAGCCATTAAAGGGACAGTGACATCTTAAAACCCTACAACTAAAACACGTTTTTTACATTAAAACTTTAATTTTCAATTCTGAATCACTCTTTCCGCTCTGTTCCTCATCGACGACTACTTGTAAAAACTAAATTATAGAGGTCCCTCTCTTGTTCAAAGGGGCCTTTTTTTCCAGTTGCTCTTGCTGCAAAGGGCTGGTTGGCAGTGCAGCCTCGACGCCGTGACCGCACTGGCGGAGCCTCCTACGCTGACGGCGCAGGCCAGGAGAAGAGTTTGTCTGCTGGCGTAGTTGCATCACCTCCCCAAACAACATCAGCTAAGCCGATAAAAGCTCTCTTCTGCCTGCACAGCTGCATCCACACCTGGGCTTCTGCCAACATATTGATGTCAGCGAGGATGTATGACTTTTTTCCACACCCCTGGCTGACACACAGTGCTTTGCTGGCAAGACATTCTGCAGTGGAGACCTGGCCAAAGTTTGAGGTTGTTTGTTTAGAAACAGCTTTCACAAACCTTAACTGAGAGCTTTGTCTAAAAACTGAAATCAAATTTGCAAAGTTTCGGTTTACAAACTGTAGTTTCTGCTGCAAATCCATATCAAAAGCTGTTCTTAAGTTTTTACTACATGGACCTCACAACAATTTGCAATATTGCAACATACACAAAAATACATTTATTAGTTTTTCTTTGTAATCATTGCATCTTAAATTAAAACATGGAACTCAAGGGTAGGAGGATCGAATGTAAGCAACAGACCATTATTTCTTGTGACAATATTCCTGTTCACAAGAAATACCATTTTCACACTGTTTTGCCATTTCCTCCTTAGTTTTCCTCCAAAAGGTAATTAGCGATCACTCTTTTTACACAGCAGTTTCCTTCCTGTCATCTTCAACAAACAGCTAAGCAAAAAAGGCCAGTGACAGAAAAATCAGCCCATCTGTTCTGTGATCTCCTCATCCCATTCTGGAGCCAGCTGTGAGGAGCTCCCAACACCCTCACCTGATCCCTGAGGGACCTTCCCTCCAGCCCTCCACAGCCCCACCGCAGCAATGGGAAAACCACAGGTACTTATCCCATGAAGTGCCTTAAAACAAGGAGAATTGCCTGCCTTTGTTTTATTCTCAATAAAAACCCCAAATGGGAATAATCACAAGTGCTGGAGAATATACTCATCTTATATGAGCCATTCCTGTCTTTCTTATAAACCATATAAACCTAAGGACTGCAAATGAGTCAGAGCAGGATTCTGTCTACCAAGGAACAGAAGAATCTCTTTGCTATCAACAGAAGAAAAAAAGACATCAAACCAAAATGGAATAACCCCAAGAAATTCTTTTGACCTGAGAGATACTGATCCCTGCTGCCTTCAGACTACAGAAGTCCAACAGAACTTCAACGAGCAGAAGGTAACTTGGACAATGACTGTCCCAAAGCAGAGTATGATCACTACAGTAGCAATCCATTTAAGTCTCTAACTTTGTGCAACAGAAGCACGCATATGAAGTTATATAACATGCTAGCATTTAATTATGAGTTTAATCACTCAGCTAAAATTCCTAATGGGAAAAGTACCATGACTTTTAACGACAGAGTTAGCTCTCATACGTCCACTCTAAATTCAAACCACAAATTGCAGCATACAATAACTACCAGATTTAGCTAGAACTGCTACTTGGACCATCTCGTAGTATCAAAATCTCACTGGTAGTGCTTCCCTAGCTTTGTTCAGGTAACTAAGCTACAAGCTTACCCTGCCTGACTTTGCCTAACCTCACTGATTTTGAAAGCAGCACCTTCAGTAACTGGCATTGATATAAAAATTACCATACATTTTTTTGGATGTGTGCAACAGTGAGAAAAAGTATTAAATCTGGATTTATTTTTTGTTAAATTGGGGGTTGCTTGTTTAATTCATTTATTAATCTACCGAACACTTTAGGTTAGAGAGAGCTTTACACGTACAATGAAAGCAAGGGCTCAGGAGAATAGAAGATGCCATACCTAGTGAAGCAAGACACTGCAACACTTTGTGCACAGTTTAGGAAGTTGTTTGGAATTAAATCATTTCCCTAGCAGAAAGAACAACTGCAAGTGTTTAACAGAAATGAGTGTTCATGGATGAAGACAGTTGCTTTATTGCCTTTCTTTAAATAAGGAAACATTAAACCTTGATCACTTATTCTAAGCCAGCAAAGTGACGGCTGCAGCGGAGATGCCATTTTGAGTGTCCTGCACTACTCTGTTTCATGTTTTTCCTCATCATGTCTGAAACATTATGGCAAGCAAAAATGGAATTTCTGGAGGCCTCTCCAAGTTCATTTCTCAGTGGACATGAGTCAACTAGTAGAAACCGAAAGCTCTGCTGCTGCTTTACTCACATCTCCTGCCTTAGGGTAGGTTCTCCAACTGTTGTTCTCCAGTCTGTAAGCACTTGTCACAGGAAGATTCAGCAACCACATCTAAGCAATTTCAGCATGACACCAGTATAAAGAGTATCTCAGAAGCTCCAGACTCCTGTTGAAAATCTCCTCAGGCAGGAGGAACCCTGATACCTGCCTCCTTTTTCTCCTTTAAACCACCAACCCTAACTTCTCTTTGCACAGGTAAAAAATATGATCTCATAGTGACACTGTAAGAGTCAACAGGACTATTCCAGCAAGGGCTGGTTTCCTGCACAAGGCAGAAACTATGGATACCACATTTTGTGATCATACAGAGCTATTTGCATACCCAGGATCCAAGCCTATTCCATCTTCCTTTAGACGGTGATGACCATCGCTTCAGCCACATGGAGCAGAAACAACTACTGGGAAGATGCAGGACCTTGAGCGTGGAGGCTGGCATCAGGCAAAGACTCTGCCTGTTACAAAGCATCACAGGCAGCCCAGGAACACCTGGAGATCCAGCCCTGTGTTTCTCCCAAAAAACTCTCTAAATGTTCCATATCTTGGTATGAAAGAATTGTGCTGAAAATACTACAGTTGGGATTACAGCAGTGATGGACTGCAATAAATAGGATGGAAATTAAGTACTCAAGGAAAAAAATATACCACACTGATATATTCACTGAACTGAACCCTTGCCTTAATATACAAGTTTTAAGAGGAGCTTTGCAAGATAAAAACATAGGGTTGTATCTTTTTTCTTGGCTGTATGTTACAGCCAGGTCCTATGAAAACTATTTTTCTAAATACAGGTAACGGTCTTTTCCATACTAAAAGAAAAGGAAAGGAAACAAAACCATAGGTGGATAATCATCATGCATCTATGAAGATAATAATAAAAAGAAGTTTTTTTCACTCTGACATTTGTTTTTAGTTAATATTCTCTTTCTTCTTCATTGTATTTTAACTAATTTGAACCAATTTGCCAGTAAGAAAAATGTTTCTGGCAAAATCCAGGGAAGCAGTTAATGCATTTTTTCTGAGCCATTCAAAGAAGCCCTTCCTTGAAATACAGAAATGCATGAATGAGTAGGTACTTCTCACAGCTTTCTTTTTAAAAGCTCATGAAGAGTGGCTCTATCAGCAATGAAACAAGACAAAGTCTGGCATAAACTCCTAGTCATGGCTCAGATGCTCCTAACAATTTCACCTCTAGACTCTTCTGATTATAACCCAAGCTCTCTCCCCACTGAGCTATTTTGCTTCCTTTTCTCAGATCTTACAGTAACATAGCAGGACTGAACTTGTTCTCACCAGAAAGCAACAATTACTAAAACCAGAAAGTACCCAAGTAAACCATTCCAGCTTGTTACAAAATGTCACGTCTTCATATTCTTACAGGAAATGGAACCAATATTATTTAAATTACACTTATTAAAGCTTAATGCAACAGCAATCTTCTGTTACTAATGAAAGAAAGCTCAAAATCTATCTATAACCTTTTTATGAAGACACTTGAAGAAGCGTGAGCATAATCCTGGCCACATTGAAGTATATGACAAAACCCACACTGATGCTTCTGAACAGATTTTTTCTCCTAGAATAGGGTGTGGAGATTTTTTCATTGTTTTTATTAAAAAAAAAAGCTTTCTAACTTGGAGTTGGCAGGTGAGATGGTAACAATAAAACAAGAAATGAGTGCAAGAAGCTGGTTCAGGTAGCTCCTCTAGAGTCTCAGTGACAAATGAAAATGCTTCAGTTCCCAGGAACTCACCTACTCCACTGACCTTATCCCCTGTCAGGGATTTTTAGGTGCTCCACTGACTGATTCCCCTAGTTCAGAGACAAATAAAAGGTGCAGAATACACAAACCTAGCCACATCCCAGCACAAAAGCTATCCCAAAGGAAAGCAAGGGGAGTGCTGAAGTGGGCTACCTCCTGTTCCTTTCCAGATGGAATGAACCCTCCCTTCCCCTTCCACCTGCTCATCGTGAATCACAGCATCCGTCTTCCCTCTCAGTTTTATACCTGGATTTCCTGGACAATCCCCTGAAATGACACCTTGGTACCACACCCTAGCCATGACAGAATTATAGACACATATAAAGCAAAATATTTGAGTCTTAGTTTCTGAAATATGAACAAGCTGCAGCAATCCAACAGCTGGGCCACATTAAAAGAATCTAAAAAGAAAGTCAAGGTGCTGAAGTACCTGAAGAAAGAAAGCATGGTACTAAGATCTACCAGAGAGACAAAAAAAGCGTGTACATGTTTTTGTGGTTAGCCCTTCACTGAGCGATAGACATAAAAGAATTCACTGCCAACTTCCTTCTTGATTCTAGTACATACACAAGCCTATTTTCTTCTCTGAAACCAGCCAAAGCTTTTGCTCAGGATCCAGAAAGCACAGGGTACTGAATACCTAGACGATGTTGAAGTTTTTGTTCTAGCCTGAGGATTCAAATTACAATTAAAAGAAAACACATCCATTTTCAGAGAGGTGTAACTTGCATGCTAATGGTTTATGCAAGCACCTGAAAGGCAGCAACTCCAACACATGACACTGAATCCAAATAATAAAAAATTCCTCCCTTGCATTACACATCTCTTGGTACACGTTAATAGCAGGGTGTAAAATCTTACTATGTTCTCCACAACAGGAAACATTCAAGATATCCTTGGTAGGAGAAATGCTTCACCTGAAAAAGCAATAAACTTAGAAACTCCTGGGTCATGCAGTAGTTTAGGCTAGACCACAGATGGTCACATCAGAGCTTGCAAATCACACGCAGCCCACAAGCACTTCAATGGCAGCTCAGAGGACAGTACTCATGGGATCTAAGTAAAAAATTATTCAATAAGCTTTTCATAAGCATTAAGAGGTTCATAGTGGTCCCTGCTCATTGCACATAGGGCTCTGCTTTAGCATTAATTAAGCAGGAAACACCTACTCAGTACCTCCATTTAAAAACTCTTCAGATGTCAGCATACTAAGATCTGAAAATAAATAATATATATTATCCTCTGACTGCACTTATAGAGTAATGGGAAGAAGTGGGACTTAAATATATGGAAAATGAGAGACATGGCTTTATCCCAGATATTTCTGGCTCCCTTGTAGGAAAATACAAGAGAGCAGGTAACCATTTCTCTAAGTAAATCCCACAAAACTAAGCTCTGGCAGCGAGACTCCTGTACCACATAAGGCAGTTACTTCTGTTCAGAGGGCAGACTCTCATTAGAAGAATGCTAATCTCCAGCTCTACTGCTATTTGTTCAACTTTTTTGTCGTTATCTGTTGTGAACTTTTACCTCCAGTGCCAACAAACACGGCCATGGAGACAATATTCAATGTGATCAAAAACATGCTGCTTTCAAGAACTTCTATTTGTGATGTTTAAAATGCATACATTTTTATGGGTGTAGGTAGTTACATTTCTAATTCCATAAAGCAGTAAATATGCCATCTTTTAACTATTAAGGATGCCATCCATCACTATATTTTGGAGGTTAATCCTGCTAAGGTTGTATATCTCATAAAGCTGGTTAAAAAGTAGCAGAGCATAGATACAGACACCCTGGTTTATTCAAGAACTGCCTGAATAGCTGTATTACAAAAACTTACAGTACAGCAAAAAAAAAAAAAAAAAAAAGTGTTTTAAGTATGTTTGGCCAGTCTTCAGTTCTTTAAAATAATAGGGAAGGAAATGTTTTGGAGTTTTTTTTAAAGTTTAAAACTCTGCACAGAAGTTTCTGAAGTATTATTTACTGTTCTTCCATATTGTATTAGACTTTAGATTTCTGATAAACCCTTGCAAGTATTGTCTCTTACTTTAAAAGTGTCACAGATTTCACTATGCACACACGAGAATTCTGCAGCTTTTTATTTCAGCTTTTTAAAAATTATTTTTATACTTCTTTTTAATATCTTTCTTTATTATTTTCCCAACTGTTGGCTTTTCCCCCAAAAACTACAATGTCACCATTCTGCTCATCTGGCTACCCTATCCACCCTCCCTCCATAGACAGCAATTATAGGACAGAAATGGCACCGCATTGAAGTTGCATGTCAAAAGAAGCATCTGCTTTTCTGGCAAACTCCACACTGTTGGTGGCATTGGAATTACTGCTATACTGTTTGTCACAGGGTTAGACCACAGATGGCTCTTTTGGCTGACATGGGATCCGCTATGTCATTTTCTGTTTATTCAAGTTAAATAAATTGAAGAACTTGTGCCCGACCGTGCATGAGGGAGTCAATTCCTATCAAAATCCCTTTGTCTATGATTGCTGATTCCTTATGGGCAACATACTGCACCCAGCATAGCAGCAGCATTGTTACTCTGTTCTATTTTAAAGAAGAGAATGGATGTTCTTCCTGGTAAGGCCATCACACAAGTATCTCATAGGTAGCCCCGTCTATTCCTGCTGCTTTTTGACAATGTCAATGGAACAGCTGAGGCAGCTGGCTCTGGCCCTTTCTTCTACATTCAAAAATCTTAATCCCTCTGAGAGACCACACCCTCTTCACCACAGCCAGCATCTCCAGCTGTCAGAAAGGTGGCACATCAGACAAAAAAAGGGTAGAAAAAGCCAGTTTTGTAAGACTTCATCACCAAGACTGAATCTGGATGCCCTCATGAAAAGGCTCTTTGAGTGGTACATGCTTCAAAGCACAGATCCCTTTAGATATTTTATCCTTCCTACTCACTTAGCAAATGTTTTTCCTTTTCTAAGTGTCTCCAGGCCTAACTAATGTAATCAGCAAAGAACAAGCCGGTGTAGGTACACTGCCTGAGTGCAACAAAAAGGTTACTGTAATTCTGATACCAAGAAGGTCCAATTCTGCTGCTCAGCAGCTTGTTACGTGCCTATGTCAGGTTACAGTTGAACCAATTTCAGTGAGAACACCAGCACCTTGCATCACTTTCCATGGGAATAAATGACTCCTCCATGAGCTGAAGAACAGGAAAGCATAGTCGGAGCATCACTGTCCTTCCACTGCAATTGTTTCCATAGTCTTTCACGGTATTTGCCATAGAAGTGAGGTCAGCATGACCTGTGCCGGACTGAAAGTTCCATTCATCTTTTTGCTACTCACTTCACAAATATCAAGAAGTGCCCTTATGGTTTTAATATTCTGCAATATGATAAAATGCAGCAGATACAACTCATTATAATAAACACATTGAAACAGGTCATGCACAGCATTGCTGGTAAAGGATTAAAGCAAGTCTCAGGCAGAACTAGGAAAGCACATCCCGAATACAAGAAATACTAACAGTGTTAAATTTATCAGGATTTCATACCCCACTGCCTTTTACATACTGCAGTCAAAAAAAGGGAAGCACAAGATACTTTTACAATTATTTCAGCAAAGGCTGAAGTGACTATCAACTAAATTTCAGCTAGTAGTTGATGCTAATTTGTCATAGTATTTTGTCATTCAAGGAGTCCACGTTTGAGACTATGTTGCTGCAAATGGTGTATGCATACACACACATTATATATACATTTTATATTTGTTATTTAAATATTTATTATTATTTATATTTATTTTTATTTTTGTTTTTATATATATCTGGTCGGACACTGAACTTGTAATTTGCTATGCGAGAGTGACCACACCTCCATAACTGTGATTCTCCTCCACAGCAAAATCACCAAATTGAACAGAAGCAGCCAAGTATTATTAAATTAGCAATACAATTTTAAAACAAGAGCAAGATCAGTACAAACTTTTTAAACCATCAGACTCATTACATAAGGAGTTGTCAGTTTTCTGCACTTGCACATATCGGCCTAGTTCCACCCTCACCCAGTGGTTCTGCATTCATTTGTACAAGCTGAAAATCTATCCAGAACTTTTATAAATTTCAACATTGTATAGAACTGACAGACCAGAAGACAGCAGTGTATAATGTTGGCAAAATTTCTCAACATAGGGCTTTTCTACAGAGCACCAGGGAGCAAACTCTGCTGGGTCTGCTTGCTGCAACACGCACACCAATTTTCTCTGGATTGTAATGAGACTGCGTGTAGCATGTAGGAGACTGCAAATGACATTCCCAAAGTCTTCTAAATGAGTCCCAACACTCTACGTGGTTTTCTAGAATAAAACGTAGAAGCTCAAATCTCATTAGAAAAGAACTGGAGTTTAACTTCATTGCTTCTGAAACGTTTGCCTCCTGCATCATTTCCTTTTTGGGAGGGAAGCGTGGCCTCAGCACGGGCACCTGGCTGCAGCGCCTGCAGCGAGGGTGTGACAAGGCAGCAGGACTTGCCAAAGACTTTCATTAATTCAACTGTATCAGTGCAGTTACACACACAATGACGCCTCCAGGATAGACAAGGTCTTAATTGTGCTCTCATGGAAGGCACTGAACACTGCAGTGCTCTAAGTTTGCCTTATACCCAGCAAAAGTGACTTAAAGTAAGAGCTGAGAAAAAGCTGTGTGCAGGCAGTACCAAGGACAACTGTTTTGAAATTATTGGGACCAGTGGACACCATGCTACTTTTGACATTTCTCAGAGATGATCCTGCACCTTTAGACTGCCACACTAAAGCCCACCATATTTTTGGTTCACCACCAATGTTCACTACAGCATATCCAGCATAGCTGACATTAGAAGTCCATTTTCTCCAGATGTATGATGTAACACACAGTCACACACAGGGTACCCCATGCTCTTGAGGAAAAAAGGAGTGGTCTGTCATGCCCAAAACAGCTTGTACAACTTTCTCCTATGTAGCACAAAGACATTTACACCCATGCACAGGCACCACAGGACAAATTAGTCAGTTTAGCCTGACAAAAGCAGCTATGTTTAACTCTTGGGAAAGATGGAAACAAAAACAGCTCATCCAGCCAGTGAATGATTCAGACAGATACCTAACACCACCTTTCCTGCAGCTGCTATTACTACAGAAAATGCTGCTAAGATGGTACAGACAACTCAAGACGTCCCCAGTCGATCAGGAAACACTAGCAGCAGAAAGTGTAGCAACAGCAAGAAATACACATAGCTTCTCTCATTTGTTACCCCTTTGCCCTTGAAAGTGTGTATGTGTGTGCTCAAGTATACACACATGAAACAGTTTTATGTACATTGTTTTAGATCTGCATATCCTGTATATTCAAATCTTGAATGAAATTACAGGCTGTTTGAACATTGTGGATTAAAACATCACCTAATTTTTCTTTCTTCTGCAAGCCTTTATGAGCTGCTATCTTGAAACCATCTGCTACAAAGAATACTAGGAAAATGTTGACATTTGGACAATTTTATCCTGGAAAAGACAAGAAAGTAATAATTTTTGTCTTCAGATATCTCCAAAATCCTAACTTGCAGTTGTAGCTTGGTCTAGCTTCCTAGAAGTTAGAGGGAAGCATTTTCTTCTCACATTTCCCTTTAGTACATCTTTCGCATCTCACAGTACTCAGTGGCTATGCCCTCCAACACATTCTTCTCTCTCCCGATAGACAATTTTTATGTACAAGAGTAAAAAAGGAGCATTGCTTCATTTCTTTAAGGAGAATTTTAGATGTTACAGTAATACACAAATCACTTGCTTCATTACCAGAATGCTTAATGGAGCGATCACTTTTTCAGCATCATTTCAGGGAAGTGGGACTAGGATACTCCAGAACACAATGCTTAGTATAGTACAAATACTATTTAATCCCATTCAATTTGGATCAAGCAGGGCTTGTTAGCATTTGCTCAGCATCAGTCTCAACAGATCCAGGCTATTTCTAGCAAAACCATTCTGTTGTTTAATGAAAACCAGTTTGGGCAGCATGTCTACATCCGTGGCCTAGAGAAGCTGATTTTAGGTCTGTTTAAAGCACAAAGTTGCTGAACATTCATTTAAGATGATCTGTGGGTGAATTCTTTTGAATTTTAAGCCCTAGCAAATAGGAGCATGACACATTTAAATTGGAAGGAGTAGCAGCAGTAAGAGAATCCGACCAATTAGTAAATCTAATCCTCTTCATGCAAACTTACAAAAAATGTAAATATTTTCCTAAATGGAAGTGA
Organism: Edolisoma coerulescens; assembly: GCA_013397115.1. Taxonomy (NCBI): domain Eukaryota; kingdom Metazoa; phylum Chordata; class Aves; order Passeriformes; family Campephagidae; genus Edolisoma; species Edolisoma coerulescens. The sequence continues at coordinate 326,524 of VWZW01006398.1, read as the reverse complement.
TCAAGGGCACACAGATGAGAAGGAGGTCTTTCATACATAAAGGCAATTCACTACAATACTGTGAACACAAAAATCTGGGGACGTGATGAAACATAGCAAGGAGTTTGCTAAAATCAGCATAGCAAAATCCAGCACATAAACCTACTTTTATAGATAGCAGTCTGCTTCTCCTTACAAATAAGGAAACCAGTACTCCTTCAGTAGGATGAAATTGTCAAAGTTGTAAAGGTAGACCTTTAATTAAAATTGAAGATTCATCCACAAAAACAAGAACAAGATTTCCAAGGGCAGATAGCTTCTGGTGGAGCTCCCCAGGAGATGTCTAGCTGCACATTAGGAATGATTTGTCTGCACTGACCTTTGATGGCCTGAACATAGCGCCAGGTCAACTAAAAACAGCGTGGAAAGCTGAAATCTTTCAAACATTACTGATCGGGTGTTTTAACATGGAAATTCAACTCCTGATAAACTTGTCAAGCAGAAACAGCACTTTCTGAGATATCTAGGATGTGCAGACAGCGAAAAGGAAAAGGGCGGTATAGGGAAGTCAAAAAGCTTTAAGACGGGTGGTTAGATCTGCTGGTCTGATAAAATGGCTTTGGTGCCATAACAGATAAAGAACAAAGATGGCTTTGCTGGTCCTGCTGGCAGCTCAGCTTTCAAGCTAACCTTTCCCTCAACCTGGCTGAAAAGATCCAATTGCAATGGAGGCAATTGTGGATCCATAAACCAAGACGGCAGTTCAAGGAATAGCTTAGGCTGGCATTACTCCAAAAGGCAGCATCCTTGCCCCTATGGCTGCTCACTTTCCCTCCTGGTGTCTCCTCCTTGCTCATCAAAAGAACAAGGAGAATAAAAAAAAAAATAAATAAAAAAAAAAGGAAGTTCAGACTGCTTCATTTACCAATGGTGCTGACTCACAAAAGTGGTAACAAAACAGCATTAGGCTGTCAAACAATCTGGAACTAAATCAATGCTGGTTTTTCACACGCAAAGCAAGACAACTGCAGCAAACACATGTGGTACCTCTGGCTAACTGAGTCTTACAAGTAAGGCAACAAGCAGCATGCACAAACCTGTCTGCTAAAAGTAAGTGAAATCCTGTGTACATACCACGTGTGGCAATGCTGCTCTGGCCTTAGGGTCAGATTTTCCTTACAGCCTTATCTGAAACAAACCCAAGTCAGTCTTTTCTCATTCTTTAAAGCACGGTGTTTTGGTAGATGCTTATCACTTATTAGACCCAATACTTTCTGACTGCTGACTTTTTACAAATGACAATCTTGTCCAAAATCCTTGTGCATGCAATTAAAAAAACCCCCGTGTTATTACTTTATTTATCATTTCCTGTTCTTCTTGATAGCTGTAATTTATATTGAATCATACAAACAGAAAAGCTGTTCTAAGCCACTTCCACAGCCCTCATCAATTTTCCTCACATATTGCCTTCTAATTTAAAAGTTCACTCTTGGTTTGAACCAAGAGACAAAACTTTTTTTTTCTTTTGCAAACTAATGTTTTAACTCATGCAGCTACTTTTTAACTCAGATTTTGAATTCTGACAGAAAAGTGGTTTTAAGTGGTTAAGAACATCATTCAGATGTCTGAAAGTCAAGCCACACAATACGACATATTCTAAAATTAAAATGTTCGTGACTTCACAGTGTATGACAATGAACAATTCCTTTTACACCCAGAAAGTTAGTTCTGAAGTTCAGTTACAAAGATTTAGCAGCTGTATGCTAAGCAGATGCAGGATGCCATTCCTTGGTGCATCCAAATAGCTGCTGGGGTGAATATCTGACTGCACAATGAATCATTGTCAACTCTGAAATGAAAAAATGCAAGAATTAGATAACACCTAGGAAAGCTTCCAGACGTACTACTAACACAACATTAATAACATACGAGAAATTCAACTGCCAAGCAGAACTGGTCGTGGCAGTGCAGGTAACAGTCTGACTCACACGTGTGAGCGGCTACAGCTACAATCAGAGATGATCCAAGGAGCGCTCACAGCAGCCACCAAAGTGTTCAGAAGCCCCTGCAGTCAGGAGGCCATGCACCAGCACAGCTGGCACAACAGCTGCAGCACCTGTGGGAGACAGCCTCTACCTCTGGGTGCTGAAGGGACATGTGGCTTGAACCATGTCTGGTGCTATGAACGGATAGAGATGACAAACACTAGTCAGGAATAAACTGGTTCGTTTGGGCACAGAGCCCAACTTATCCACAATTTTAATAGTTATGTTCTTGTCCTTGGTACAAGAATTCAGCTGAGGAATCATACCTCTGAATGCACCAGAAAGCTACAGATGAAGGAAAATACTTCTAATAAGTACATTTGGAATTGATAATTAACTTTAAAACACTGCAGTGAAAGGGAATCTGCTCAGCCAATGGCCAACATTTTAAGATAAGTTAACCACTTGCCCCTGCTTACTGCACAACCCCAGTGCTTAGCAACTGCTTTCAGGTTTGCCTTACACTGTGGACAATTTCAAGGAATCACATTTTTAATGAGTACATTCAGCTGCACTTTTCTTAGCAGCAGTTCTACCTTTGCAGCTTATCCATCTGCACAACAGCTGGATGTTTAACACCAATAATCTTGTACACCAGCATTGGTTCACTATAAAAGTCACCGTAAATTGAAGTGGAACGACGGTGTATTGCAATAAAATAAGAACAAACAAACAAACAAACATTTGAATTTTGAATTTATGCAATTAAATTGGACTTCAAAATTTAAATGGGACAACAGAATACTGGAATAATGACTTCCCAGTTAAAAAAAAAAAGGAAAAAATAAAGGGGAACAACCTTCAAAACCTAAGGAAGTTCATTTCATAGGAAAGATAAGGCCATAAAACCACTTAAGATAGCTAGATTAAATTTCTGTACAATCTAAGCCACTGAACTTCAGGGAGTTATTCCTGTTCTCACTAATATTTTCATGGTTGACTGCCTTTCTGCCCAACAAACATCTGCTTAGAAATAAACTTAGCTATTGCTAACAGTAAACCAACCTTTACTCCTTTCGAAAACCAGAGTTCTACATAGTTTCAACAGTCCAGTTTCTTGCCAAAATGAACTTTGCCATTGTTATTAATCTGGAAATATCAATAATAGTATTCAGATGAATGTTGTCATAAACCATAAAGAAACTACTTACACAGCACGTGACAGGCAGAATTTGAACACAGTTTTATCATTCCAAATAATCTGCCCTATCCTGAGCTTCAGGGGACAGACAAACACAGACATCTATATAGGTATGTGTGCATGTGTTTATATATAATTTTTTTTCCAAGATATTTAGTCCTAATTGCAGAAGTATTTGAACCACTTGCAGATCTTAGTACATTTCAGTGTAAAATCTGAGATGTACAAAACTAATATTAACGAGTACCTTTTGAAGAGTAAGCCTTAACAATTCAGTTAAGATTATCCAAAATATCAGTGACAGGACCATTTTGAACTTCAGGTTGCTATCTTAATCCCTGTGAATAACCTTTATAGGTGTGGCTGACATGGGGCTTCTATTATTACCCAGGACAATGACTGAATACAGCACTTATTTCAGGGAATGAAGAAGGTGGAGATGGATTCAGTCATTTTGAAAGAGAGTCAACAGAGAAGTATCACACCAAAATAACGTCTTTTGATAGAAGGATAAGACACACAGATAAACTAGATGTTTCTTTACATCATCTAATATATTGGAATACAAAACCATACATTAATAATACTAAAACAAGAAAGTTACAACAGAAACATTAAACCAGAAAGCACAAAACTGTCAGGAGCTTCAGAGCAGGGAATTCCCAACAACTTATCAGAATACATAAAGAACAGTCACATGAAAAGCCAGAGTGCCTTTTATAATGACTAAGCCAGTCTACAGCCCTCAGTGCCTTCTGAGACCATGACACTCCACACCTGACAGATCTAAGAACAGTATGTTTGCTGGCAATCTGACAAAGTCTGCTTCCAAAGTTAACATGAGTTTGTCACTGCAGCAATTAAAATATCGACCTAATGCTGCAATAATTAATTCCTTAACCATTTCCATCTCGCATTAGTCTCCACAGCATTGTAGAATATTGTAATTGGGAATGGAGGCAGCTCTTAGAGCATTTTGAAAACCTAAAAAAACCCTGCATTTTTCTACTGGTGCCACAGTGCGCCCTAGGTATCACTAGCACCTTTAACCAGCTGAAATTCTATATAGTGAATTACATCTTCGTACTCGTCACTATTAAAATTACTGAAGCTTTTGAACGTACTCTATGGCTCCTCAGTACTGCAAGATACTACTGGTTCTCTCATCTCAAAAATTGTCCCTAATTCTGGAATATTTACACGTATATGTGTATATTGGAAGCACTGTTGCCCTAATACAACGAAGAAATGTTATCATTTATATTTCTGTTTAAGTGAAACACTTTTTCTAAAACCCAGTTTTGATGTGTTTCTCACAAGTAGCATTCAGAGATATATCTCCTGGAATGCTGAATAAAAGCCAAAAATTGCCCCTGTTTCAAAGGTTAGTAGCTGTGCAATTGTATTTAATACCTATATTAAATGGTTTTTCCAAATTACACAGAAGTCGTTTTAAATAAGCACAAGTACTATCATAATGAGGATCATGAAAGCCAAAAAGATAGGGTGGAATAATATTAAAGCAATTAAAATGCCATTTGATTCTGCCGAATGTGACTCTAACACCAACCCCATGATACACCAACTATTCAGCTCAGGTTTCTCATTGGGGAAATTCAGAAGTCTTCTGGTTCTCTGTCTCAATAAGCACTTATTGATGTCGGCAGTCTCACCCCATGCAGTGGCACCACTGGCTATGGAAATATGCACTGGCATAAGCAAGAGTCTTAACATTCAGACCCACAATTTTAGAACTCTTCTTGAACTCATCTGCAAGACAGACCACTAAATACTTCAAAGGATCTTGTCTGCTGGTGGTTGCTTTCATAGCGGACAGGAATCCATGGAACTGTGTGCTGGCTCTGCCAAAGCCCAGGTCTATCCAGTGTGGCTGCAGCTTTCCTGGGCTTGCAGGAGGCACATCCCTGGCCAGGGCATGGCACACCCGCCCTGTCCCTGCTCTCCACAGCACAGCCACAGAGGGCCGAGTTAACACAGAGCTGTACTGTATGTCTCTTCCACACTACAAACTTCAAAGAGTTTCATGTTGTAATAGGTTATTTAAAACCTTGGCTAAGTGATTAGCTAAGCTAAGACAGAACAACACACAGGCATGTAGCAATACAAACAGTTCCAAATGGGTCACCATGGCCATGCTCAAAGGTGGGCACACAGGTGACACGCAGCTGCCAGTCACCTGCAGCAGCTCGAGTGACAGGGTCTCCCCAACTCCCACAGCAGCCCACCAAAATACCTGTTGCACAACTGTTTAAAGCATTATTGGCAAATTATACACATAGGTAGAAGAGAAAGGAAAACACCACAACACTTGAAATTCCTTCATCATTTCATAGAGTGAGATCTCCTTTGCAACACACCAACCATCTCTTTAGTGCTCAGCTGAAGAGCACTCCAAAGCCTGGGCAGGCAGCATTGCACCTGGGGATGCCCAAGAGACATCACTGCTTCCAAAGCAGGAAAAAAAAAACCTATAGTCTGGTGAAAGAAGGCTGAGTGAAACAGGCATCACTGACTTACAAAATAAAAAGCAATATCTTCCCCTTACCCTTTAAGTGGGTTAAGTACAAATAAAGTACAGAGAAATACAGAGCCTTAAATCAGAGCTTCTTCTCCGAACACAACTGGAGGTGAAAGGGTTGGACAATAATCAGTCTCCCTGAGAAGAATGAGGTCGTGTGCCACATGCCTGCATACAAGGTAAAGGAAACTTCCAGGTCCTGTACCACTATTTTGTTCGGGGTTTTTTCATTTCTTTGTTTTAAGAATTGCGTATTTTTATTTGTGGACTTGTTACCAAGGATCTGCATTTGATTTTACTCTTGCCTGCCTGGTGTTTGGAGTGATTCTGGATTGTTGCAGTGGCACAAGCACAACCTGATGAAGTTTCCGTGGGTCAAGTAAACCTTAAAGCAGGATTGTAAATCACCTCAGAGTAGCCAAGCATCCATGAACACTGCTTCAGATTTTCACAGATAAATGGATATTCCTTCACCAAGTTGCAGTAGCCTTCCTGGGAGCTGGTAACACCACAGGCATGAAAAGTGCCCAGCAGTGACTAACAATCCTGAGAAAAGCTCCCTTGTAACGCTCATCCAAACTCACACCTGAATCCTTAGATTTCACTCCTCAAGCACAGTAAAAATGGAAGTGCCATACACATACCTCGAATATCCTAAAGGACTGAATTCTAACACTGTTATGCTATAGTACCCAAATGACAGAATATATGAGCTGTAGTTAACCTAAGGACTCATGTTTCCACTTTATTGAACAAAGCACCGTATGGTCAAAGAGATTCTGATACAAAAGGACAGAAAACAATAGAAGGTAAGGAAAGAAATAAATTCCCTTCTCATCTAAGCAGAGAAAAACCCACACAATCAGGTGTGAAAGTGCCACTGCCAATAAGAGACACTGTCAAGAGACAGAATCAATGGTGAAATAAAGTTACATATATTTAGCTGCTGTAAAGAAGCATTTCATTTCACAAGCAGGTAAGCATCAGGCTAGACTAAGTTTGATGCTCATCTTGCCCTGGTGTTTCTGCTGTTCTTCAGCAGAGGAAAAATGAAGCCCAAATGAGGCTCCCCAGAACAATGTCTTGTTTGTTTCCACTGCAACCTCACAAAATTCTACAATTCTATCAAATAAGTAAATTCTAAATACCCACTCTATTTGACACATCATTTTTCTACAGCAGAATACTTTAAACAAATAAGACACACCCCAGTGATTTCCTAAACAATTATAGTTAAGAGTATTACACGGCTTTTATGAGGACACATGAACAAAAAGGTATTCTTATAAATTATATTATTATATACTTGTACATTTCTGTAATTGTCAGCTTTTTTTTGCAAGAGACCCTAGAGCTCATATATCCTTATACTACATCATAAATTCCAAAAAAGACATTTTTGAAATGTTGCAACTATATTTTTGTTTTGAAGAGCTTGTAAGATTTCAAAATATTTGCTGGATATTTTTAAGCCAATGCATCTTAGTGCACAGGTTAAGGCTTGAAATTGGTATAGAGTTTTACTGTTAAAAATCAATTTACATAAACAGTAATAAAGGTTACTAAATTTAAACTCCTACAAATAAACTAACTTAAACTGCCACAAACCTAGGTCATCTTGAATTTGTTTAAAGCAATCTCTCACCAGCATTCAATTCCTTCAACTGCAGTTTAAAACTACTTTGTGAGTCAATGCACACAGCTGCAGCTATGCTGCCTTAACTGCAGTCTCTTGAGAGAAACGGCTAAAGCTGTGCTAATCACAGCAACCAGCCCTTACAGCACATGATTTTTTTGTTGTGTGTATGTTTCCTAAGTTGCTGGGTTAGGAGGCTTGTGCATATCTAATCCATAGTTCCCCTCCTCATTTCTCCTCTATTTCTAACTCATCCCTTCCCTTTCCTGTTGCATCAGGAAGCTGCAAATACAGTGGCTTCTGCAGGGCTGTTATAATTACCACAGTACACTGCAATTCTGAAACGTATGCAAAATAACTCACAGTTACTTCAACAAGGCTCGATAACTTTCAAATGTGCTTCTGTTGGCTTTCTAGAAAATGTCTGACCAACACTTCTTCCAAGATCAAAACATCTCCATGCACCTCTTCATTAGGACTACACATTTATAAGCCTTCACACCGTCCCCCAAGTAAGGTGTTTTAAAACAACTGGTTGTAGGAAAGGAGAAAAGCATTAATAAGAAGTTGGAAACAGATCTATGAGGGAAATCCACTAGAGGTTCCTAGTCTCCGTTGACTTCTTTTGTTACACACCATCTCGTGCAACAAGCAAAGGTCAATTTCGACCACAACTTTAAAAGGGGGAAAAAATGCAGACCAAAAGAGATCTAATGTCAAATGATCATTATTTTTATTTACTTGCTTGCAGCACCGAGCGGATGTTTTAGGAGCCACTCAAGCTCTCAGGAAAGGATTTTCCCCTCCCTTCCTTCCTTCCCTTCTCCTCCCTGCCAGCAGTTACAGTTTAAAGGATCTAACCCTTCTGAAATGTGTTAACTCAAGCAATTTTTTTAACAGTTGGAAGTTTCAGGGGAAAAAAAATGAACCAAAAACAAAACAGCAGATGTTCAAGACACAGACTTCTATCTTCCCTTCCATGTGAAACTAAATAGCAAAGAAACATACTTTAAACAACAACATTTCCAAAGACATAAAAATATATGGTTCACCCTGTTAGAAATACTAAACAAAAACTTCAAATTGCCAAATACAGGTAAGACAATCATATCACTTTTCGCAATCTATAACATCGTGCCTGGACAAGATAAGGTGTTTCCTTTTATTTCTTTCATTCACGTTTTGGTGCAAGTATAGAAACCCACTGACTGAATAGTTTTGCTCCCTTGAGAATAAAGCAGAACTTCATAAACAATCTTATAGATGCATTTAAAAAATTAAAGTAGTTGGTACTTAATGCAGGAGTTCAGCTTTGCGAAACCCAGCTAGACCTTTTAACATTGTATACAATATAAAGGGACATAGAGTCTGTCACCTCAAGCCAGTGATACAAAATTACAATTCTTATAGTTCTGAGAGAAAGAAACAAAAAGAAACTAAGCCCATTTATTTCAGTAACCAAAGATACCTGTTCAATCTTAAGCACCTCAGCCTCCCCCTGCCGCAGCACCATCCATACACGCAGGAGGTGTCGTGTCACATCCCCCTGGGCACAGACTGCTCCATGGAGCTGCATGTTTTGAGTTATGACCATGCCCAGGTCTTGCAAGTTTAATGAGGTTCCTTCTCACACACACAGACACCACACACAGCGCCCACTGGGAAATAATAAAGTAGGATTACAGGTGTAGCTTCTTGATAGGTTAAACCTACAGATAGAGTGAAAGGCTAATCTACATTTTTAGCCTGAGATTGGCAAAAGCTTTCTTCATTTAACCATCATTAGAAACCCATCTTAACCTTCAACTTTTAGAAAGCCCAACCTGCAACACAACACTTGATATAACAGAGCTGCATGAAAAGATTGATCAAAAGCTTTGTCTGTCCCTCCATACACAGGCCAAACATCAAATCAGTGTTAAATTCCTCACGTGCAGCTACGCCCAGTTAATCTTCTTGAAAGCAGCAAACTATGTAAATCTCCTTATGCCGGCTAGATAAACATTACACTCATCAAAATGTAACAAGAACCACTGTTACTGGGCAAAGCTGTTAAAGGGCACAGACACCGGGCTGAGCACCCAGGCTGAGCTGGTAGGACCCTGCACTCGCCTCCTTCCCAGGCCTCCAGAGTTGCTTCTGGCTTCCTCTTCGAGAAACCTGAGAGCAGAGGAACCTCCCTGCACAAAGCGATTTAAAATCCCTAATCAAATAGCTGGAGTAGCTCTGTAGATTCAAGGAGCAGATGGCAGGAGAAAGCCTAATTTTCCATTTACGATAATTTTACAGAGTGTAGAAATATTTACTTCAGAGGAGCGCCTCCCGATTTACATGAGAATAACAAAAGTGGGAGGAGGGACGGAGAATCATCTTGTTCTCAACAAACCAAGAGCTAAAAAAGCCTGTATTAAGCAGTATATTGTATGTAATTTTGTTTCCTTTTCATTACAGATGCACACACATGCATTCTTTGCATAGCTCAAGTAACCTTGATAGTAAAAATATTAGCTTACACCTACCTTTTTCAGACAGGATGTATAGCTATGAGTGTTGTGATAGGTTATTACTGCAGATACTGTGTGGCTTTCATTCTTTAACAAGACCTACATCTGCATTTCATACTAATTCTCAGACGAGCTGTCACTCATTTAAGCAATGTCTCAATTTTAAGCCTGGTAGGAGTATTTTTAATATGCCTGTCTGCCCATAACGCAGGAAATCCTTCTGAGCAGAGACCACATTTTAGTATTCTTATAAGTACTCTGAAAGACAGAAGGTGATCAGGCACCACCGAATCAAATCTGACCTGAAACTGAGAATGTTGACTGGCTCCTACATGCCTGAGTTGAATGTAGATACAGTGTAGATACAACAGGTAACAAACATAATACTATTAGCACAGATTTGTTTATAAAACAAAACATAGTTATTTGGGAAAACAAAAAGAGAGTATGGGTAAAGATCTGAACCTACTCTACCTATATGGCATTTTGTCAACGTTTTCAATTAAGGTAGAAATCCACATTATATTGCAATGCCTTAAAAATACATCAGAAGAGTGTCACCTTGCCTTATCAGTTAATCTCTCATTTTTTCAATTTATAGAGTCTGCTATAGGCTCTTAAAAACAAAAGAGGATAGTACTAAACATGAAGTGTTCTTTTATTATTCCATATGTATTAAAGTAGCAACAGAGACATACAAGCTACTCAAAATATTTTAATGTCTCTTTTAAGTAACTTAAAATTTTTTCAGCTTCACTCGCTACACACTGTTAGCATAGGAAATCCAGTTACCCATTTTAGAGACATTGGTTGACAACTTTTCCTACACTAACAGTACCTAGGGTCTCAGGCCCAAGCACAGCTACAATGCAATTGTCTGAGTATGGGTTACACAAAACATACAGAGACTTAATCCGAACTTTTCTTAATTATCAAGGGTTGAAAAATCAGGCTTGCAGCGCTCTTCAGCACTGTTTGACATCAGCTCACCCCTGCAGGTGAAAGCTGAGTGAAAGGGAGATCAGAAAGCCAATCACTAATCGACGTTAGTCTACATGAATGAAGTTAATAGGAGTTTTCCATGGACTTAACTGGAGAAAAGCACAGACCCCGGCTCCTTATGTAGGAAGTGTTTGAGCAGAGAATAGCTACACACTAACAAAAGAAACCTTTGGTACCCAGGGTCTTAAGCCCACATAATACCCCTGCATTCATTTCTTTCTCTGCCTATTGAGAAAAAATGGTCTGTTTGTTTTTCCGATTCAGTCGGCCTTTTTAGCTCTTTGAATCTAAGGAGTGCACTGTGAAAAGAAGAGCATCTTATCAGCCTGCTCCAGACCAGCAGGCAAACTCACATCCGCACACAAAACACAGCCCTGCCAGCACGAGGCCTGGCCCCATTGCCCTCGGCTTCTGCCAACACCCTGCCCCGCACCCGACACACTGCACAGCCACCCAAGGGGCCTTCCCTGATTAATGGTCCTCGCAGGGAGAGCACGAAATAGTATCTGATGAACTGGCTTCATTTATAAAGTATGCAGAAGCACCAGACAAGATGATCAGCATGGGCGTATCCAGGACATTTATTAACAACAAACCAAAACCAGCGCACACAATAAGCATGTGTTGTTATGTATGGACTTGAACACTTTGAGTACAAGATGCAAAGATAACTCCATGCACTGCTGGGCAGCATCTGCAGAGCGCTGCTGAGATAACACATCAGTGATTCTTATCAAAAAGATATTTCTATAAAATAACAGGGAGAAAGGAAATAGCAATTTTTTCTTAAGCTTCAAGAAAATATGAGAGTCTGACTTTCACTGTCATGCAGGTTAGCCACACAGATCATGTGTCATCCCAACAGTGCACCAAGGGTTCAAAATTTCCAAGCCTATGTCCTCATTATTTATATGAAACACTTCACTGTGCGCAGCAGTGATATCTGATTTCCTATTTCTATCCTTTATGCATTCTGACCCCGAGTAAAATAGGACAAACTTCCCCAGTATTGCTGACTGAACCGGTCAAATTACTTGTTTCAGCTACTAAGTGCACGGAAGGATTTTTTTCTCACCTGGAATGAAGCCTGCCATAGTATTTTTGGCATGCTTTGTCAAGCCGGGAGCTTGTCAGTGACCTCTACTCCATTTACCCTCTGGCACACACACAGAGCACGCTTCCCCATTAACTTAAAAAGTAAGGTTTTTTTCTTTTCTTTTTTTATTTAATCAAAGAGTCAATGAAAAATAATACACTAAGCAGTAAATAACGTCAGGTTAATACCAACATCACGTCTTGTGTGCGCAAAAAGTGCAGCCAAAGACAAACGGTCCAGCAAGGTTGTAACGCAACTATTTCAAATATTTTATTTCCATCGACTAAACAAACAAACAAAGAAATACCTCTTTCAGTACAGCTCCATAGATGCGAGTGTTTCGAGCTTATCAGAGCGATCTCTCTGCCCATAAAATGTCACTGAGTCCCCCTGTGCCCTCCCCGGGGGAAGCTGGGGCGCGCCCGAGGGGCGGCGGAGCTTTTCGGGAGGGTTATTTGAAAGAAAAAACGCGCCCAGATCCCCTCGCTCATTTCACGCCGAGTGAAAAACATCCAGCCCCAAGTTTCGCTGTTGCGACACCGGGTCCTTTCTAACATGTTGCCGAGCCTGGCGGGGCCGGCACCCGCCCGGCCCCCGGCGGCCGCCCCGCACGCCCCGCGAAGGTGACCCGGCGGCGGCCGCCCCGGCACTCGCCAAGGTCACAGCGCGGCTTTTAAGAGGGGGTAAAAAAAAAAATAAATAAATAAGGAGAAGAGAGTTTCCTTTCGTAAATCCCAGCTCTCGAAAAGCGAGCAGGCTGCAAGCCGCAACTCACGCCAGTCGCCACCCCTTTCCCCACTCCTCCCCCAGCACCTCGGGGCTGCGGGGGAACGCGGGGGAGCCACAGACCCACACCCCCCCTCCCTTACCTGCTTCCGATAGGGGGTCCGACTGCCGCCCGCCGCGCTGCTGTTGCTGCTGGGGAAGATCATCGCCCCGCCTGATCCCCCGCTCCCCCTCGGGATGGGGAGCAACTTTGGCGGCCGCCGGGCTCCGGCGCGGCGGGGCTGCAGGGCGCTCTCCGCCTCCGT
>VWZW01006398.1:261531-313432 GCA_013397115.1 Edolisoma coerulescens | reverse complement strand
CCCGAGCGGCTGGAGCGGGACATCCCGCGGCGCCCCGGCTGGAGCGCGGACAGCCGCGTTTGGCGCACCCCCCAACTGCGGGGCTGACCGCTCCGAGGCGACAAACACTGCGGGCTTTAACTCTGTCAAGTTTTTCTTGACTAGGGATGGGGAGGGGGGAAGGAACATCCGGTCACAGCCCTCTCCAGTGCCTCAAGGCAGCATTTGGGAAGCAAGGGGAAATTCTTAGTTTTTGGGCGAAATTTAGGCCTAGGAAATGTTAGAGTTCTTAGGCTGTAAGACTGGGGCATGCAGAGACAAGGAGTTCCCAACTTCACTAGCTAGTAGTCTGCACTGTTTACATTACTATATTTACATTACCCACTGATGTTGACAATCTAGTTTCTAAGAAAGTCCAGAGCTATAGCTCTGTCAGGCCACTGATTGATCAGTGACACTGCAGAAGAACTTCTGTCACAGACATGCATCATCAGGCACCTTTTGGTTTCTCTTCCTCTTTCTGACAATACAGTGGTCCCAACCCCATACACCCCAACATGTCCACGGGAAACAGCTGGAAAGAAACAGAAAATTGCCAGGTCGTTCGTTACTGTAAGGCCAAATAACATCTGACAATGTATTTACAAAAACACATACTCTTCAATTACTTCCCTAGAAATAATCTTTAAGTATTTTGGTATCCTAATATATTGCTACTACGGATCAGAGCCCATCTGAATAGAGTACGATAGGAAAACACCAACACTTGGCAGAGCTACGTTCTGCATAACTTTCCTTTTTTTCCCCCTTTCAAGACCTAAAACGGATCTCATTCAGTTTGGCCTTGATTTGATAACACAAGTTTAAGGTCTGCTAGTACTGGATGAAAAGCACTGCAGCCACATGGTGATCACTGGTACTGGAAAACATTTGATGGAAATAAGTTTGTACCGGCAGACTTTGTGTCAGATCAGGTACTGTCTGTCTGTACTACCCTAACTTCATGCTGGATCAAGGAACATTCGTATTCCCACTGCTGGCATGAAGGTAGCACAGAGGCTTAATGCTAGGATAAATTCAGATTCCCTGGTCTGGTTAAGGCCTCAAGCCTGCTTTACAACATCAGTTGGCATCAGTGCTGAAAAAGCAACAGTTCAGCAACTGATTCTGGGTGAAACCTTTTTTTTTTCTCTGATCAGGTTAATTTTCTTCCAGATAATTTCTTTTGTAGGGTTCAGCATGTGGCTGTGCTGCTGCTTGTGCCAGTGTAATGGAGGAAGTAGCACTGAGCAAAAATAGGCAGGGGCAAGAGGGTGGATATGAGTGCTTGTTTTGGCAGCAGTATCAGATTATATTGGCTTAATACGTTCATGTACCTGTGGCTTAATTTGACAGAAATGTAGCTGTGTGCTCATGCCTTCCTGAGATATACCACACACAGCAGTCGATCTGTGCTCTGGTCTTACTTATTTCAGCCCCTTGGTCACAGATGTCACAATCAGACTCAGTGTTGAAGCACCCTCTTAAAGCAGTACAGACTGGAACAGTGACAGGCTACTTCTCCTGCTCAGATCTCTATTCCCAACTGAAAAACAAGAGAAATATTTTCTGGACAGTGTTGCAGTCACCCCAAAGGGGTGACAAAGCTTACATCTGCTCCACCTACGGGAGGGCTTTGTTAGCTGGAGATGCGTTTAGTGACCACACCTTCCCCTCGAAGGGAAAAGCTTTTCAAAAGCCATCAATCATCCCTTGCTTCCTTCCCTCTCCTCTTCCTGCCCCATCCCCCAGGGAAGAGGCTGGAGGGATGTAAACACTATATGCTCGATTGGGTCTCAGTCACTGTCATACCAGGGGAGGCTCTCAAGAATATTCCAAAGCAATATCCAAAACGCTGCCGTCTTGCCCTCTCTGCTGTCACATGTCCCAAGGCTTCCCGTGATTTGGACACGATTTCCCTCTCTTAGATTCAGTATGTGGTACATTTCTCTCTGTTACCAGTAGTCTCTTTCCTAACATATTAGGAAAACAGACAACAACGAATATTACCCTGTAAACATCTACTAGATCACAATCTAACAGTATCTGATTATTTTTTTTTGTTAAGGAAAAACTCATTACAGAATTTTCTGGGAAGAAAACTTGATGTAATTTCCTAAGTGTTAATGTGCCTATCAACATTATCTGTTCTTTTTAAAAGGCTTGAATAATCTGTCTCCATTTTTGTCTCAAACAGGGAAATAGCTGCCTTCCAATAGATTTGACAAGGTTATCAAGAATACAGAGCCAGACTCCTTACAGCAGTGTGTCTGGAGAGAAAGGGACAGCAGAGCTAAATTGAAACAAGAGAGTTTCTGACTGGACGCCAGGACAGCCAGACATTGCTCTGAGAGGCTGTGCACTCTCCATTCTTGAGCATTTTCAAGACCAGAATTCATACAGCCCAAAGCAACCTGACCTGATCTTTTTGCTGATGCTGCTTTGGGCTGGAGGTTGGACTAGAGATCCCCTGAGGTCCCTTCCGATCTGAACCTATGCTCATATGAAAAAGCTGCTTTGTTCTTACTCCAGAACACAGGCAAAATTATTTCTGTGTAAAACCCTGTATTTTAGATTATGTTGATAAAGCTCAAGATAATTGCCTGGACTTTTCAGTACTTGTGCAGTGATATATTGGTTCAAGTATTGACAACAGTTCTCCTACATATTTTCTGAGATGCAAGAAGCATTCCTTGTTTGCAAAGAACAGTCTCAGTCTTACTGACTTAGCAATGCCAAAACTGAGATGCCTAATCTATGAAATGTATACAAATATGATCATATAAATCATATTTTCAAGGACTTTGTTATTAACTGCACACAACAGGTGTGAACAGACCTGCAGGTAGCCAGGCACATTGCTGCTTGCAGTTATAAATGAGCAATTCATTTTGACCCTGAGGGAAAAAGGTGACCACAGGGTCTAAGAGTGCCTCTATAAATCATTCAGACCTTCTTTAAATTACCCAGAGTTGCTTATTCAGAAAAAAAAAAAGGAAAACTTATCAGCAGCTCTGGTGCATTTTGGAAATACAATGTAGCAATTTACATGTTTTGTTTTGTTTGCTTGCTTGTAGGTTTGCAGAGAAATGATGTAAATACAGAAAGAAAGACTTGTCTGGAAAGCTGGAGAAAACTGAAAGTACTCAAGAATCTTTCCAGTAGACTGGCAAAACTAAGTCATTATTTTAAAAACAGTTCTACGCATTTAAGCTGCTACTTCACCATTTCTGTTCTAAATCAAATTCATGGCTTCCCTTACTTATCTCAAAATTCAACCAAAGTAGCTATTTCCCCTCAGGGCATTCAGTGCCTCTGTAGGACAGATGGTCTCTCAGCCCTCGATCTGCTTTAAATGGGAAACTTACAGTCTATTGCAAACCCCTGTGAGTCCTGACTGGATCTCCTGAATTTCCTTACAGCTCTGCTCACCTGATCACTTCAGGGCCGTCTGAAGACCCGCTAGTGGAAAAGTGACTCTGGATACCTCATTTGCCCACCCTAAGGGTACCCAGGAGACTTTCATCACGGCACTCAGTTCCCTGAGCATCCATCCTCTCATCACACCCGGTCATATGGAGAAAGATAGAAACCAGAGGAGGCAGGAAGCTGAGCCACAACAATGCAAAAATACTTTCAAATGCCCTATGCAAGCCAAGGAAACAGAATGCAGGGCTGAACATTGAGAGATATTAAGCATTTCCTCTAAAGTGTTAATAAAGGGATATGTGAAGCTGAGTATCATACAGAAGCAGATTTTTAATTTTAGGCTTAAATTCATCTATTAGAACTAAAAGCATGAAAAGAATTTCTAACAGCCAAAGGGACAGAGTAAACTTCATTACATCGGAAGCTCCTTTACAGATAAGTTATCTCATAATTAATTGTTTTTATTTAATTATTCCCAGTATGCAGGTAATGAAAAAAATCTGTATCTTGCTAAGTGAGGATGAGGAAGAGAGGTCAGTAGAATTGGGACATAGTAATGTTGTGAACATGCCAAACACTTTATACATAAAATCTTCTGTAAATTTTCTTTTTTATTAGAAAAAAAAATTATTATGAAACAATGACTTCTGCAGAAATAGATGATCTGCTAAGGGTGAGGTATTGCATACACAATGAGAAGATGTTGTTTAAGAATGCAGTCTTCAAAATAATCACATGAATATATTCAATAAGAAAAGAATCTCCATGATGATCCAAAAAGGGAAAACAAATAATCTTTTCCAGCTGTACCATTTCAAATACTGGTACCAAAGTACCAAATTACTTATACTCTACACTAGAATATGAAAAAAGATAGCCATATTATCACTCATAAAATACATGTGCACAATCACTGTAATAGATTTTTTCTATCTGAACACATCAGCTCATTCTCTCTAGGAGTCCTCCAACCTGTCTCTGATTTTCCCATCACCTCTGCTGCAGAGGTTTTTCCCTTAAATCCAACAGCTCACTGTGAAAAAAGAGCAGTCCTCTGTTCCCTGCCACGCTCACAGAATGCGTCTGCTGTGGCCACTGGGGTTGCACCTCCAATGACATACTCTGACTCCTATTCATTTTGGCTTGCTGTTCATTCCTTCCACGGTTCCTTAAATGTTCTTGGAAAGACATTTAATATAAATTGCACAATTATACATAATTGTTGCCATTCCCTCACTGATGACTGGTGTTAAGAATATGAACATAGTGAGCAACACAATCTCTTGTTAATGCCATGCCAGCATTTTATATTATGGAAAACACTATTTATTATTTGAAAGTCACAAAAAGATACTTCCTTATAGAAGCATTTCCACTGTCAAACAAGTCCCCTTCCTAAGTATACCCTCTATATTCTGGGAAGCACAATAATTACTGTAAAGGATTACTATGTAAGAGAAATTTAAGGAGGCTGCTCATAATCAGTAATTAAAACACAGGTCAAAATCCAACCCTCATTTGTGGAATGAACTGAAATGACTCTTAAAGATCTCATTTCTGCCTGATAAAGTTGCCAGTCAAAGTATGTAAACAGATGCTGAATATATTGTAGAATAAAATAATAAAGTCTATCCAAAATGACAAAGCATATTGCTTTTTCTGCTTTGTTATTAACTATGTAGAAAGTCCATCAACATTATATTGAATCATATTTATTTTTTAACAGAGACTACTAAGAATAGCTTACTCTTTTGACATGCTTTTTTGACTCTATTTTTACAATTTGTGCAGAATAAATTTATGGAACACGAGAAGAAGAAAGCAAAAATATTTGCTAAGTATTTTCTAGTAAACAATGAGTCCATGCAGCTATTTGATTTTTATATATTTACATATTTACATTTTAATACAGATATTAATAAAAGATGAAGCAAAATCTAGAAATACACAAACACTTTTTCTAGAACTTCAGTTCGTGGGGTCCTAAAGCAGGGTTATATATTCCGGTTTTTAAACAGAAAAGAGGCTCTTCCTAGCCACAGTACGTTCAGTTTTGGTGTGCTGGGTTTTTTGGATGACATTATTTATCATATTGACCAGGCTGGAATGGTTACTATTTTATGAGAATTTTAGAAATAAGAAAGAAAAGAAATTAAAAGACTAATACAATTAAAATATGCTTAAAGATTGAGAACAGTTAATGACAATGAAAAGATAAATCACTGCACAATGGTTAGAGTGGAAGGTCTGACCACAAATCGGCCAGACATAAATTTTATTCCTTTGTGTGTTGTTTTCTTGGTATCTAAGGCCAAGAAATAGCTTCAGATTTGTCAGTGTACTGCTGTTATAGAAAAAAAAATTCAGCCTGGTCTTTATACATCTATAAATAGAGACATACATTTTAAAGCCTAGAACAAAACAGGCACTATTTGCATTGTAAGCAGATTTGGTACTAGTGCAATGAGGAGCAGGCAGGACTCATAACACACATGGAAAAAAAGGAAGAAGACAGAGAAAGTCATGTATGATATGATACATCAAAAAGGTGGAGTTGTCATCACTAGTGCAAAGTCAGGATTGTACACTCAAGCATGGGCTTGAAGAATACCTGAGGAAAAGCCAGAGTAGGTCCTGTTCTACAAAGCTCTGCTGCAGACAGCAGGCACACCTGCAGCAGCGACAAGCAGACTGGGGACTGTGCACAGTAGGTGTATACATGTGGGTACCTTGGAACAAAACCACAAAACACCACTCTTTCCAAACAATGTTGTTGTCCTAAGATGACTCTTCTTGCTTTTTTTTTCCTTTCCCTGAAAGGAAGAAGTCCTGTCGTGTTTGTTCGACAAATACAGTAGCCAAGTGAAGAACTGACAGCTCTACCCACTGACAAGCACTGTGCAAATTTTTCCTGTCCTCACACACTTCCCTGTCAATTAACCTCATTTCTGACCTGCAAATGTCTTTACAGTGCTCCAACTCCCCTGAATACACCATCAACACTGTACCAGCTCTCTGGGGTCCATTTACATCATCTTGGCTGGAGTGTGAGAAACTCATTTCCATATAGATTTCAAAGGGGTATATAAATTTTATCTATTTCAAAATTACGGCCTCTCCCCTGCATGTTTGTTTTATAATCACATATAAACAGAAAGATGTTTGTTTATAATGCACAATCTGATTTTAATGACCTAATTTAGAGTACAAAGTGAAGAAACAGTCATGTGTCAGAAGTTAAGCAAACGTTGAATAATGAGCCTTAATCTTATCTCATTTTCAATATCTTTAAAACAAAAATATCCACATAAACCTTGATAGAATTGTTCCTGAAGTACCTGGAATAGCTTACATCTCTGAGAGGCATTATGGATTTCAGTCTGCCAAAGAAGCTGTAAATTTTATTTTTCCTCTAAAAGTACACACTCTACCCCTCTGACTTTTGAAATTGTGTACTTGCTACATCTGCAGCACCTCCACAACATCAATATAACAGAACAAAATGACCAACAGATATATCTTCAGAATAAGAAAATTCTTCCTCCCATGTAAATTCAGTGCTCATAAAGGTCATCTGGCTCATGGTCATAGCAGTGAAAGACCTCCACCATCAAGGCACTCAGCACTGGCAGTGGAAGGTTTCTCATGCCTCAGTAACCTGCAGAGCCCACTCTCAGAGGTGAAAGAAGGTTGTGACTCCTGCTGATGCAGCCGTTCCCTGAAGGACTATAGGATCCTGAAGGTGCAGGGTATGGCTGATGCACCACAGATGGGTGAAAAGCAGGAGCTGAACACCAAAGCCACCTTTTGACACGCTGTATATCCATCAGCTGCAAACGGGGTTCCTGCCACTTCTGCTCTGAGCTAAACTAGCAACCAAATGCATTGCTACCCCACCTCTGTCTTCGCAGTCAGCATTTGAGCTTCTGTAATTTTAAATTCAGATATGATCTGAATATTTATGTTCAGTAATCAGTAAATTAATCAAGATGGCTAGGACAATTTATTTCAGGTAGTAACTCATAGACTTATTTACTAATGTTCCATACTAAGTGTCATGGGCTGGCAGCAGCACAAATCATGGTGGGAAAATATTTTATTGCATCATAATTAAGTTTTACATTTATTTAGGTAAATAGATTCTTAGAGTTGTTTTCAACACATTCTCTTGAGTTGGATTCAAAGTATTTATCAGATACTGCACAACCATATTTCACAGGTCTACTCACCAATATCAATTCACATAAATCAAAGGTAAAACCTGGAATGAAATCCTGGTCTGATCAATAGGAGATTTACCAGCAGGTCCCAGATTTCACCCAGAATGAAAGCGCTTACATTGTGCTTTTGTGATTTACTGAGTTTATTCCTCAATATATTTAATGCTCAGAGATGCTGAAAAGGAAAAAAGCTTCTACTCCTTTCCCCCCTCCTGCTCTGAGCTTCATGGTTATGAGCCCTTTGCTTAATCCACTATTTCTTTTGCTTACTGATTCAAGTCACTAACCCAGCATCTTTTCTTTGTGCTATGGCAGGGAGTTGAGTTGGGTCACTGAGGTGTCTAACAAGACTTTCACAAGTTAAGTAGCAGGAGCACACAGCTGGGGGAAGGCAAGGTGGGAAGGTGTGTGTCCCTCCTGGGAGGAGGCTGGCTGGCTTCGCTCAGTCCAGGGCTCCCTCATGGAATTTTACTCGAAACATTTTCACTGACAACCATTTTTTTAACAATACATTTCCAGCCATATTCCAGAAAAGTGAAGTTATTGCAACAACCAGACCCCAGACATGTTTTGTAGATGCGCTGCAAGAGAGGTGGGTGAGCGAGTTCAGATAACACAAGAATTAGGCTGAACTTTCGCCCCTAGTTCCAGTGTTCTTTGAAGTTCTTCACTGCCTTGGCAACTCCTTCCCCTATCTTCCACTATTGTAGCTCCTGTCAGAGGCTCTGCATAGTCAGGATTTTCTCCATTCTGGGATGTTCAAAAAGAATTTTGCACTAAGCTCCCCAGGGACCAGATCTTCACAATGTTTCCGTGCTTGCAAGTACAGCTTGCTACACTCATTTCTCAGAAGAGCAAAACTCCCAGCTGTGTTTGCTTAATGGGGCTCTAAGACAAAAATTATTTCAGCAAATGGCTACGGGAACTTTCTATGAGTACTTACAAGAAGGAAATAGATGATCTTCTTCTAGCAAGAATTAAATTTGGATCATTTTCTCAATAGTATTTTAACATGAATCTATGAATATATGCCCATGCATATATATCAGGCTTTTGCTATTTATCCATCAAAACCACAAGTAAACAACTGCCCACTTCAGGACCTGGTCCAGTTGACCCCTAATATAATCCATAAGTACATAATGAAGAAAACTGGGCACTATCATAATATTGCTTTTAACCCTAAGACACAATTTACCATTCACTATTCAAAGATCATTGAAAAGTTCTCATATAAATATTTGTTTACATAATTACAGATGGAGCTTTGTTCTATTTTTCAAATTTTTCTGTCAGATACAGTATTCAACCTAGTTAGCTGAACTCCCGTCCAAAATACCATTCAACTATATCTGGTGAAGTACACAAAAAGGTGTTTGGATAAACAGAATGCTTTTGGAGACCCACAGATACCACTGCTCCAGAACACAGGCTTAGGTACTCCAGAAGCAAGGAAAGGGTAATGACTTGGAAGGGCAAACATGCCTGCTTCTTATACCTTCATTGTAATCAGTTACTTTGCAGCAGACAGTCTCATTACTATAAATTGCAACTAGAGGCACTTTTGCCTTGCAAAGGAATTCATAAAAACATGTCAGATCATGTCAGCTGACATGTTATATAAATCACATTCTGCACTAAGTGAAAAAATACATTTTGCATCCAAGGAATTTCAGATTGTTTTCTGAGTAGAGCCCACTGTTTCACAACTCAAGAAGAATTTTCATAAGAATTATGGACATCATTTAAAAGACATGAAAGTTGAAAATCTAAATATGCCTAAATGCTTCCATTTTAATCCCCTTGTTCATTATATTTCCACTAAAGTTGCTACTTCATTCCACAGAAGGGTTGTTCCCAACAGTGCCTCAGACTGTGTAAGCACACCATTAACTTCTTTGCTTGCACGTATGGAAGTGACATTACCCAGAGAAAAAGGAGTGTTCTGAAATCAACTACAAATATAATGACAGGAGGTATGAGTAAAGAAAAATCCTTATGTTGAAATACTAACTTCAGCTGTTCCTGCCACCAGTAACTAACTCCTAACTTTTTCTGACACTGCGAGGTCTTTGACTTTCTTAAACCTGGTTCAGTAGTCGGTAACTTGAGAAAGAATAAACCTTTTTTTCCTAGCAATGACATACAATATGACAGTTCATGGGAGTAAATCATGTAGGCACATGATTTTGCAGGAACTAAGCCAGAGCGAAAAAAAGACAAGAGAGCTGCATTAATCCCTTGGTGACTATATTCAGTGGGCTATGCATTGGTTTCACCAGCGGATTTGACCAAATTGTTCTTTCTTCTCACAGAATGGAAAAAAAAAATAGGAGATAGAAATGTCTTTGAGATAGAAATGACTTAAACTGCAAAATAAAGTCCAGTTTTCATCTTCATTAAAAAAAATTAAACACTAATATTACATATTTTGTATCAAAATATGTAATACCTGGCCACAAATCAGCCTAAGCAGAATCACAAAAAACAACTCATGTTCAGCTTCCTTGCTGTATTTTTTTACTAATGTCATTGTAGGATACAGAAAAAAATCTGTTTATTTCCACTAAAAAAATCAGGTTAAGTCTTTGAAATGTCACCAATGTAGACGACCTTTAATTTTTTAACAAAACAAAAAGGCACTCTTAAATTAACTAAAAGGTTAATTCTAGAATGTATTACCATAACATTTCCATTTAAAATAGTACATCCTCATAATCTATATTTTAGATTCCTCAACTACAGTTGGTTTAAATACTTAAAATTGTCTAATTACTGATTTTCTATTATGTTTGGCTGATACAATTCGAGTTGAATCAAAACTGTGCTAGAACTCCTTTGTTAAAATGCTAAACCAGCCAGGCAATGTGCCTCTCATTAACCACCAGCTAGTTCTTGACTGACACTGTCGATTGCCTGCTAGGCAGCTCACCCTACAATGGAAATTATTTTATGGTATCTACCTATGGATCTCAGTTTGTGCTGGACTACTCCTCCTTCTTGCTTCTTTCATGAACTGTAAAGTAAACATACGGGGCGGGGGAAAGGGGGGGAACCCTGCCTTTTCAAGCTGAGAAACTCCAGGCTTCAGAAGACAGATAGTACTTAATACTATTTACTGTACCTCTGTAATTATTTGGTAGCTGATCAAACTAATAAACACACCGTTTGGCAGAATGGGGACTTGGGACTACTTGAATAGATGTGAGCTCCTTTTCTTCACTGAGACTTCAGTTGTAGCAGACCTGATTTAAGAGATGTCTCTCCCTGCCATAGCATTCCCTCTCCACATCCATGCCAGCCACTTATTCCACCCTTCAAAGCAGACATTACTGCACTCCTTAGCTGGACTGAATCACCTGCTTTATGTGGGTCTGCTATGAAGTGGAAAAGAAAACTGATACAGTTTAAATCTGTAGATATACATATATATTTTTTCCTAATGTTCTGATCCAGAGAGCAGCTGTAACACATAACAGGATTGGCTAGACTTGGGAAAAGAGGCAGAACTTCTAAATCCCACCCAACTGCAAAGGCAACAGCAACATCAAGATGCAGTCTGACTGCAGAGTCCTGACCAGCCTCAAAACTGAAAGCAAGCAGTTACTCAGGGGTTTACGTAGCTGCACATAAAATGTTCTCATTTTGAGAGACATTTGCAAACACAGAATGTCCTTAGTTTTGTCTTCAGATCTCTAAGAAACTTGCAAAGGAAATAATCTCTGTTTAAAACCATGCTTCAGTGAAAGACACTGCGCTATACTATGTGCTTGGAAACAAACTAATAAACCTCCACAAAGAGAAGGAGAAGTATGTGATTTATTAATCTGAATATCAGTGGTTTAAAAAACAATGTGGAGATGTTGCACATTTAACAAAAAGCTTAGGTTCACAAATTTCCTCACATGCAAATCTTCCTTCAACAGCTGAAATCATGGTTACAGTAACTTCCTATTCAGTCATTTCCTTAATTAAACCATTGAACTTTAATGTGAAATGCAGCCATTACAAAACCAGAAAGGAATCTGAACAATAACAATCCAGTCAAATGGGCAGCGCAATAAGCAACAGCAATGTCAAGAACACTGGCTGGCACGTTTTGGTTAGAATCAATGATGCTGTGATTCCCTGAGATATTAAATCAAGTTCAAGTACACTCTGTGCTGGATCAAAGCTGCATGAGCTGCATGATACAATGCAGTGAAAACTTGGCACAAATGGGCTCTTTGGTAAAGGTTACTTAAAAAACAAACCGTATGTCATCTTTTTCCCAAATTTTTGAAAGGTGACAGTCCGGCAATAGCTATGCCTCATCATAGTCACAAACATCTGTCCTGCTCTGAAACTGAAGATTACCCAAATGGACGCATTTTTTAGTCCCTTTTTGCCTCCCTTCTACTCCAACCTCACAGTCCCCAGTGGTGCCCAAAAGGTTAATGTTCTCATTTTAAGCATGCTCTTTCCCTTGGACTGTCACTACATTTACATCTGTCTTTGCCTCCCACAAATGGTCCAAATGCCCAGACAGCTAAAAGCCAACACCTGGGAGGATGCTGGTCACCACTGCTCTACCCAGGGCAGCGCCTGCTGCATCAGTGACACTGAGTCTGTTCCTCGAGCAGTGCCAGAAACCCCGCCTGGCTGCAGTGCTGCGGCACTGCCTGCATTCAGCAAACAGGGCACCAGTGCAGGAAGCCGTGAGGAGTTCCAGGCAGGCTCCAGGTACCCCTGTGCCTCCACAATTGTAAGCCCTGCACTGCGCACTCTGCCTCAGCAGCAGAAAAGCAGCTCGTGTGCGTTTCTACCTGACCTGGGCCACATCTGCACAGCCAAACAGTCCCACCAGGCACAGATCTGGCCACAGCATTAGGTTTTGATAGTATTCGATACTATTAGCTCTTTCCTGTTGCCCAGACAGTAATAACTTTGTGGGTCTCCAGTTACACAGGCAGCTCACACTCTGGGTAGGTGCAAAGGGTCACGGAGTCACTGCAGGGAAGAGCATAATCTGTTTTCCAGGAGGATTTAGATGTTGGGGCATAGTGCCTTCCTCAAGATGCAAGGCCACTAGCCAATCTAAACAGACAGCACCTTAGTTTCTGAGGCATCAATGGGTCATTAAAAAGTAAGAACTAAAAAAAGTTTACAGAACAAATGCTATCAAAATTCTGGTGCCCACTATCTAGAATATAGATACGCTTAGAGAAAACCTTACATTTGATCAGGATAGTTTTGACTAGTATAACCAAAGACTTTACAAAATAATTGTAAATATGCATACACTGCCTTATGCAGTTCTACACCTTAGATGTTTCACACCCCTTAACTCAAAACTGAAAGGCATGTTAGATGTGTGGAACCAACTGACCCAGTGGATCCATGTCTACCATACTTGGGTTACACTTACAACTTTAAATTGGGCTAAAGACACAGTGTTTAATTGTTAAGTGTAAATCTTGTTGCAGAGATTGACACTCAGTGCCCAAGGCACACTAAAACTTGTAATTTTTCCAGGTATCACCATTCCTCCAAGAATTCTTAGCTAAAAAACCAAACAGACAAAGCCTCAGTTAAGAGATTACTTTTAAGACACTGATCCATGCAGGCTGTGGAATAAGACTCAATGGTGTTCTCTTCTCTGCCTCAAACAGGACTTTTCTAAATGTTTCTCCTAGCTAATTTTGTTCTTAATTGGAAAAAATAAATCCATAAAGATAAAAATCAAAAAATCCCTTAATTATGCATTTTAAAGTGCATGTTGTCTGCAGTCTGATCCAGCTCCCAGACAGTGGGATTTTTTTTTCCATGTATTCAACAGGAATGATGGGTATCATGTTGCTAACTTCAATGCTGCAATCTGATTTGCACAGGCCAGCCCAAGTGGAGAGCTACTGAAATCAGCTGGATTCTTTCACGGTACAAGATAACAGCGCGCAGATAACGCTGAAGACCGAGGGCTAGGCCCAGAGCCTGCTGACTTCTCTAACTGGCTGCACTAACACACCACCGGAGCCTCCCTGGCCCTGCCAGCAGCTCCGCACGGGAGCGGGCAGTGCCCCAGCACCCGCTGCAGGGCCCGGCCTTCACCTCACGCTGGAAATGCCCTGGGGTGGAGCGTTCTGGATAAACAGAAATCTTGTTTTCACAGGTGTCAATCCAAAGTGACTTTTTGGTCCAGTTTACAAAAGCCAGCGGAGAAAGAACCCTGGATTTCTTTGTTGCTAGGTGCTCGTAAAACACCGCAAGTCTCAATGAGCTAGTAATTAAGTTATAATGGCCATCATAAAGTTGCAAAATTCCTATATACTAGATAAGACCATAATCCTGCTGGATGATACAAAGATAACCAACTACTTTTTCCTTGAAATTAAACATAAATGTGATGATGTTTTCTAACATGCTATTCTTAATACTGCTTTTACTTTACAAACTCTGTTAAGAGAAATATTTTTCAGTAATTGTTTAAGAAAAAACAGTACTTGTATAATAACCCTGTTAAACAGACTGACACACAGAGATATGGAGGCTTTGTTTGTAATGAAGATACTTTATTAAAGGGAAAACAAATCTGCTTCTGGGATGGATCTCCAAATTGAAAGGCTTTTTCAGGTGATGAAAGTGTATTGTGCTGGCTCTCCAGCCTGATTACTTCCTGCAGGGATGGTTTTGTCATTGTGCCACCACCACTCCCCTGTGACTTCTAAACAACCCAGGGTCACTGTGTCCTCTCTTTAATTAGTATCTCACTGCTGGAGGGAGGGGAGAATGTCAAGGAAAAAAAGAATGAGAAGACACTGTAAACAAAGGTCCTCAGGGGCATCTTAACAATTTGGACAAGGAATGAAAAAAATGCTCTTTTGTTGGCGGCAAAATGAAAAGAAATGGTTGGGGTGGTCCAAATTTTAATTTTAGTCACATGAATTTGGATAAAGTTAAGAGCAATCATGCTAAGAAAAAAATGAATTCTGTTCCCAAGAGGGCTTTATCACCCAGAAGATGAGGATGCATTCTACATTTTACAAGAAATCCAACTCAAATATGGTGTTCCAACCAAAAAGCAACCAACGCCCTAAGGAATAGCCTCTGCTCCCCTAAGTGCTATCACCGAGCTCAGTTGGGGTGATAGCAATTATTTTTATTTGCATTAAAATAAAACTTCCAATGGGTATTTTTTGCACAAAAACATTTGGACCGCAATTTACACCTATATTTTTCACAGAAAAATTCAGATAATCCAACAATAAAGTAAAATAGCATATAAAGCAGTAACAGAACTCTACCACCTTCACACTAGATAACTAACTTGCCCTGAAAGTTCTCTAGATTGATGAATCACAAAAATAGCAAATATTACTAAAGACTGGACTTATCATAAGGCAAATGTTGTGCATATGAGCACATGGGTTAAGAGTTAAAACATTTACCTTTTTTACTTTCCAGAATCAACAATATGATAGAGAAATTTGAATACTTTTCTTAGCTAAATACGACAAAAAGGTCAGTGCTTACATAAAATTCTACTTTCCTTAGAATTTGGAGTATTTTACAGTATTTCAGATTAGTCTCTTTCCTGTTGTCTCCTGGTAAATCAGGAAGTGAAATTTGATTTTAAAGCAAAACTCTGCTGACAGGAGGGCTTCTCTTTAAAGCTGACAGCACAAGAAGTTAAATGGCAGTTTGTCAGTCACTTGGCTATTGTCGAACATAGTAGGTGGCCTTCCCCCTCCTGGAATTTCCCCCTCCAAGGTAGGCCCTCAGGTTACTCGTGCCATGAGTAAAGGGGAAGGGAAGAGAAACCACACATGTTTCTGAAGAAAACCATACATGTGAGGAGCTGCAGAAGAAATGGACATTTGGAATATCCCATGGAAACAGGAGCCCCAAATTCAACCTGGAGCCAGCACTCACACCCCATCCTAGTGCCTGCTGCCTTGAGCACTCAGGCATGGATCTCTCTCAACTTCTGCTACCAACATGGCCACAGTCTTATATAAAATAATGCAATAATGCTAATAAGGAAAAAGAGGAATAGACCCTGTAGCCTGTGGCTATGGCACTCATCCCAAATGTAAGAAAACTACATTCGAATCTTTCCCTTATATTCTGTTTCCAAACTACTGAATGCAGAAATACACACAGAGTATATTTAGGTCCTTAGGTACCCACAGAATTAGGTACCAGTTAAGGCAGGGCTTTACTGGAGTGCCCCAACGACAGGCTCAGCTGCTCAGCCCCTATAAGGATTCAAACATTCTATTCCTCTAATTAAAATTAAATACAATTGAGCAATTTGGGTTTGGTGACTTGTCTTTTGGGTCTTGTTTTAAGGCCCTGGATTATGAAGTCTCATGAACAATAGACTTATGTCAACAACTCTAACACGTCGCTTCAGTTCATGGATGCTTTTGGTTCTGTTTCGCCTCTTGAAACTCCCGTGCCCTGAGCAGTGCAGTCCCAAAAGGTGGGTTTCAGCATCAATGGCCTAAGTCTGGCTGTGAGCTGAGCATTATTCCATGGTTCCAATCTATACCACAAGAGTGACGCTCACCAATACACAGGTTAGCTCAGGTTCTACCTTTGGATCACAGCATAAATATGTAAAGAATCTCGTATTTCATCTTAAATACATTAAAAAATACAAAACATCTCCCATCTCTTCTGTGTAACACTGCAGTATTAAACTGAAGAACAGTCTGTTTTGTAATTAATTTTCTTTTTACAAAATCAGATGTAGCTTTTAAATATTTCTCTTTCTTTAATCACTCTTATGATTTTCATTACCTGACTTAGGGTGCCAAACAATTAGGGCAGGTAAGAGTGCCATTCTACGTGCCCTAACTCTTCTCCCACCTCACACAACCACAGCAGAAAAATCTTCTTTTTAAAAAATAAAACCAAGCAAACCTACCAAACTCTCTGTGTGAGGGGAAATAAAAAGCACATTTGAATCGTATGAATTTTAGCTTTAAAAACATTGACATTGATTAAAGATTTCCATAGTGTACAATTTACAAGAAATTACCTCAGCAGGGTGAATGGATTCGGTTTCATAATCACAAAGTTCCCTAACTCCATGGTATTATATTCCAAGCAAGCTTGTATATTAAGTTTAATTTCACTTTTTCAGGAAGTGATTTTACTCAAGATTGAATGCAGCTGTTAGCAGGGCTCACTGTTCCAAAAATGCTTCAATGCAAACTGAAGAAAAGAGATGTTTCTATAGGTGAGGACTTGCAGCCAAGCTCCATTTTCAGAAAACACTACTGAAAAAATAGAGTCTTCAAATATTTAAATACTAAAGAATGGGAGAGGTCTGTGTAACACATTTGATGACTTAAACGAATTGCTCCATCTTCTTTGACAACACAAAGCTAGCAGTCTCCCTGCTTTTACAGAAAGAAACATGATGGTAGATACACCTCTTTTTATTTTGTGCCAAGCATTAGTATCAAACCCTCACTTTTTGGGGGGTGGGGGGTTTAGTTTCATTTACTATTTCATCTTGATTCTGTTCTTTTAATATACACAGAAATGTATGCTGGCATACAGAACAGGGCCTCTGCAGAGGAAACGCTGCCAGCTAAAAACACAGGATGTAATCGAGACCACAAGAGACACATACTCAGTTATAAATGTAACTATGCTGGAGGTATGGGAAGGAAAAAAAAACCTCTTATTTTTCGCTGCCAGTTTTAATTGTTTCAGTGATATTTTCCCACTCTTATTTTGTGCCAGTATAATAAGAAGAAAAATAATCAAATTTAATTACTTTTGCAGCTAAGATAACTGCAGGATTCAGTATCCAGCAGCCCAGACGTCCATTTCTCCTTGCAGGAACTCCCCGGGTGTTTTACACACATCTCGGATGACAAGCACACACTCTCCGTGCAATGCGAGCTTGAGCAGGGCACTGTCTGGTCAATTAAGCACCAAAGGCATAATTAAAAATAATATCAATATTGCCTCAAAAACCCCCAGAAACTAAAAAAAAAAAAAAACCAAAAAAAACCCACAACCAAAAAACCCACCAAAAAACCAAAACAAAAAAAACCCCAGCCAAAAACCCTCCAAAAACAAACAACCCCCCCCCCCCGCAAAAAAAAAAAGACCCCTAATGAAACCAAAATTGAAGACTGGTAGAAATACACTGTAATATTCCATTTTCATCTCTGACTCGCCTGCTTTGAGACAAGAGAACCAGGAAGTAAAACAGACTAAAAAACGGAGGAAAAGGGTGAAACCAATTTCTGTCTTTTCTACAACAGAATATTTTCTCTGAAGCAATCGAGAGTAAGCGAGGTCCCTGAAGTGCTTCTCATTTTAATAACAAACGGGTTTCATTATAATACGACTCAAGACTTTTAAAATCTGTCGTTAACAGGCGGCCTCAGCCTCCAGCCCCGGCCCGGCGAGCGCGGGGCGCGGCCCACACGGCCCGGGGCGGGCTCGGGCCGCGCCGCCTCCTTATCGCCCGTGTCCGGCGCTTCCGAGCGCGGCGGGGAAGCACCCCCGGGCTCCCCGGGACTCGGGGGGGAGGAGCGGGGAGCGGGGCGGCCGCTCCGCCCGCGGGACCGGCGGGAAACTTGCCCGGCTCGGGCGCGGGCGCAGCCCGGCAGCGCCCTGAGAAGCGCTGGCTGAAACAAAGGCAGCGGTCGCTCCAAGGAGTGAGCCCTGCCGGAACCCTGGCGTTCGGGCATAGCGGGTGTTAACTTTCTTCTTAACTTCACGGCAACAGCCCGGCCCGCAAGGCGGGAGGAGCTCCAACTCGGGAGGCTCGCGCAGCCATCTTGTCTCTCAGCTGTGGAACTCGCCGAGCAGAACAAGCCCCTAAGAAAAGCTCCTAACGCTAAAATTCCCCGCTAGAGGGAGCCCCCAAACCCCCGCGGCAGGAGGAATAAAACTGTATTCAATTAGGGAAATCGCATTTTGACTTTTTCGGAAAGTTTGTATGTGATGTATTTAGAACACTCCACCGCCCGCCCACAGCCCCCAGTGCTGCAGAGCTGCCGCTCCGCTGCCAACAGCCTCCCTGAGTCACCGCAATA
This sequence comes from Edolisoma coerulescens, assembly GCA_013397115.1. Taxonomy (NCBI): domain Eukaryota; kingdom Metazoa; phylum Chordata; class Aves; order Passeriformes; family Campephagidae; genus Edolisoma; species Edolisoma coerulescens. The sequence continues at coordinate 294,720 of VWZW01006398.1, read as the reverse complement.
TATAAAGCGACCTTGAAGTTTGGAGGCTATCACTGTTACGCAGTATTTATATAAACTCACCGGTTCATAATGCACTTCAGAAATAGCATGGAAGTCAAAACTCCCCCTAAAATATTTTCTATATGAGTATGCTCACTCTGAACAGCAGATACACGTCCACACGCACGAGTGGAATGCAGATCAAAAAACCCCTTTTTCCAACCCTAAGGAGGCTTCCCTGGCTGATGTGCAGGAATAGGGAATAAATTCTGGGTTTGCTTAAACCATCAGACGTTTTACCCCTAAATCCAGTGGGGCAGAGTTAGCTCTAGATGGACCAAACTGGAGGGGTCCCTACGCTTCTCCATACTTTGGCTCTACACAATTTGCAGGAATGATGCAGCTCTTGGGCCAGGTGTCAGCTAAAAAAGCTGTAGACATGGGTACAGTCCTGGGATGTATTTGTCATTTTAATTCCCTCTGTCCAAAATGCTCTACAGCCCCTTCACAAAGTGCGGTTTGTGCAGAAGAGATGTGTTTTGCCTTTATATAATAAACTACGAACATCACTAGAAATTTCTTCTTTGCCTATTTAACATTTTTCCTTAGGAAATACAGTTCCTACAAGAAAGGAAAGGAAGAGAAAATGACTGTGCAACAACTTGAGACCTACATTTAAGCAGTAAAAAGGCCCTATTTGTGATAATAGACTGGAGTCTATTCATATGAATTTAGACAATACATGCTTTTATTTCAGCATCCACTGAAATCCATATTGTTACTAATTTGCTTAAAACTTCAGTAACAGATTGCTAATATGTTTGGAATATCCTTTATTGTTTCAATTGCATATCAGTTACCCTACCATTACAACTTATTACTGCTCAGATTCTAAACTGTACACTAATTCTGAACTTATATTCTTTCAACAAAAAAACTACAATACAAATATCCAAGTTTCCAAAGCCAATGTAAAACTTACATAGTTTTAAGTTTGTCCTCTTGAAGCCCTTATCAAAAAAAGGCACTCATGGTAAAGGGGTCTAGTGGACAACACACATAGGTTCTATTCTGCTTCTGCCACTTTATTATTCCTCCGCTGTGACTTCATTCCTGTCCCAGTAGAATACACACTGATAATCCTGGGATCATACTTTAAAGCTATTTTGAACCTACCAATGAAAAAGGAGGCATTAATGCTATGATATTAGAGCTATGGTTGTTCCTTATCTACTGTTAGTTCTCCATCCTTATTTGAACATTTATAAAAACCTGTTATTGCATATATTCTATCAACATTTTTTTACCCTTGGAATTTAAATAAGATTTGATGTACTTTGAGCTTTTATTTGACCCAGTATTAGTTATTACTATTGACTTTAAAGCATTCTGCTTGTACACTTGGAGCATGATCCAAACAGTTACCAGCTGATAGTTTTGCCAGTGTTTCATGTTACCTGTTTGGAATCTTGATGTTTATGCCAATTCTTTTTTAAAGTAGTTGACTCACACAACATTTGGGAGATCCAGTCAGGTCTTCTTCTCAACGTAATACTGCTTTTGATTGTAACAGCAGAGAGAGTAGAATACTTACAGTACTTCAGAAAGAACACTTACTATGAAAAAATAACATCTAAATCAAATGTTACTGAAACATTCAATCAATAGTTGTTTGACAAGCACTGGTTTAGGCAGGGTCAAGAGAGCCACTAGGTGGAATGATGTTTCAATGCTTTTTTTGACCTTACATCTTGATATCTATATAATTTTAAAACATCACAATAGTGCATAAACCAGGTATAAACAGTATAAAGTAGGTGAATACTATTCTTCTGATGCTTATGGCAGAATGCACAGCACCCTGACTGACTACTGTCACCTAATCCTTACTGTAGTGTCTTAAAACCTCTGCAGTCAACATGGGAGACATATGACACATATTCAAGCGGGACAGTGAAAAGTTCCTTGCACTGCAGAGCTGAGTTGAGAACTGGAACCAGTACTGTTCCCTTCACACTGATGACTGTTCTACTTGGATATGCTTATAACTTCAGATAATTTAGTTTACAACCTAGAAGTAAACAGAAGAATCTAAAATATTATAGAGCTAGTACACAAGGAAATAAAAATAGTAGTGATTTGTTGTCTTTTCATGTTTAATTACTCTTGGTTTTAAGTGGGAAAGATAATGGGAGACAACAGAAAATGGGACAGGCACAAGTGACATTTTTCTGTCTACCTTGCTGAAGTGATCTGGCAGGCTACTACAAATATTATGAAATAGATAATGGCTGTATGAAATATGGAAAATGGAAACATGGAGGCAGCCACCAGACAGAAAACTCTGCATTTGCAGCCTGCAAACATTCATAATGGGGCCTAGATCTGATCTAAGCATCTGACTGACAAAAATAGATATATATCTACATGTAGCTAGACCAATCCAGATATTCAGTTTCGACAAGAGAACCAGACATGGTGTTGACAGGCGAGCCTTGGAACAGGAAAGCAAATTAGAACTTTCCTTACCTGTAATAGGGGATTACACAGTTGCAGTATCATTCTTCCTAATGCAGAGTCAGGATTTATTTCTTTGAAGGCACAGAAGTGTTGTAACTAAAGGGACAATTTAGGGATTGCAATGTTCTAGAAGGCGGCCCTGCTGCTAGACTTTCTACTATCTTGAGTGTTACAGAAACAGCCTCTTGTCTTGATTATTTGCAGACTACCCAAGCTATCCATTTACTGGAAAGTGGATGACAAGCAGGTAGGCTGGGATGGGGGAGATGTGGGACCGGACTCATTAATTCCGCATGCTCTGGGTAATCACTTATTCCAGTGTTAGAAGACTACTGAAGATTTGGTTTAGATTTATTTGAAGGCTCTGGGTAACACACACCTTATGCCCACTTTGTTTTGCTATAAATACTTTCACGAGGGGCAAGGCAATGAAGAGTAACAGCCCCTGCCTGTCCTGGTTAGGAACACACAGAAAACTCATGATGATCAGCAAGCAATAACAAGGACATTCCTTGTTTTCTTCTGTACTTGGTTCAGCCCTCATGGGGAGGTGGGAGGGGTGTCCACCAACACAAATCTTTTGGCTTTTTTTTAAACACGTTCATATATTCTTTTCTTCTTTCAGAGGTGTATCAATAGATAAAACCAATCCTAGAGATAAAACAAGTAACTCCACAGCATGCCTTTCTTCCAAATTCATAGAAATAATGCTGACTCTCTAGATCTATGTATAGATTCCTTGTTCACTTGGTCATAAAGCGCAGAAGTCAGGTCAGAGGAGAGGAGAATTATGGAAATAATTCAATGCTGATTTGAAAATGGTGGCTGAATAGCAGAGACAGATTGGATTTAAAATGTTATCCTGCTGTGGCTGCTATCCTAGGCAGCTTTAGGATGTATTTGCCTATTCTTTGAGAATAAAATGGTGCCTTCAGTTGCAGAATGCAGAGCTTCCCTGAGAGAAGTAAAGAACTTTGCCCCATGTAAGCAAAAATGGTGACATGGATCCATACAAAAAGGAGACATTTGCATTAGCTATAGATTCTTTTTCCATGCCCCCTTCCCTCCAGCCTGTGTGTTTGCCATTACTGTGGAGCACAGAGCACACAGATCACTCTCAGGGAGGAAGAGATTGTTGCTGGGGTCAGGCACAAGGTATTTCCTGAATTCATTATTCTCAAGTACAAAGTTTTGCAAGCCTGTTGTCTGCTCTGTCAGACAGCACTTTGTTTTCTGAGTATTTGAAATGTCAGATCTTACCATGCAACTAGAAGTTGTGCTTTACAGAAGTTGTGCTTGTACGCAGCATTCAAATATATAAGCACATGAATGTTTTAAAAAATAAAAATACATTACAGTGTATTATTTATATATACATTACATTATCAGTATACATAATCAGTATATTATTTTATACAAGTTTTTTATTTATATTTATATATGACATATACACACGGGAATATCATCGTTCCATAAATGCATGCTAATGAATGTGGTGTGTTGTCAATGAATTATAAAACACCCATTAATTCTTACTCAGTTTTCATGGTGTATAAAATAACAATCCTGGGTTTCATCCTTCCACAAAAAACGGACTAAAGAGCCTAAATTTCGACTAACTGCTTTCCAATCTAAGTCACTTGGCATATTTTTCTATTACATGCACAAACTTTAATTACTAATTGGATTTATTTAACATTTTTCATTCTTGAAGCACTGCACAAATAATGAAGCTTCTCAACACTATTATTACTATTCATATTTATTATTGTTATTACTAAACTCTTCATTTACAGATGGTGGAACATCTGTAACCATTTTAGGGAGCTATCCTCAAGCGTAAACAGAAGACAGCAAGGTTTAAAGACTTTTCCCCATTTGTGAATTGGTTTTTAAAAGCCTATTCACTAACACAGAATCCAGCTGAGAACTCAGTGTCTCAACACCTTCACAATACAATCTTTTGCTCATCTATGCCATATTCAACCTCACTGACAAAGGCCAGAACAAAATGTCCTCTAGCCTTAAACTTCCTTGACTAAATAGGAAATAACTACTAGCTATAACCAATAGCTCCCAAGTTAGCTGTAGTGGATCATTCCTGGGCACCAGAAGTACTGAAGCAGTCTGTTACTATTATTCCCAGCCTCTTCATGTCCTTAAAACCTATCCGATGACACAGTTTTGTAATTTTCTTTTTCACTGAACGTGACCCTACTAACTGCCTTTGAAATCTTAGTCTGGTGGTAAGGCAGTTACAGAAAAAGTGATCTGTATCTGTCCTGGGCCCTCAGTTATTGCACCACAGCCAGCATGGCATGATTTTCACACTAAATCTCAAAAGGTTTGGTTTTTAGCAGTTAAGGACTTGCTTAAATTTGGATTAAGACATTAATCCCAAAGTTAACACTTAAATTCTTCTTGAAGTTAACATAAAATCCTTCCTTCTCTACCTTAAAGCTGGTTTAGTAGCTCTGGAAATGCCTAGATCACACTTTTCAATATGTGCAGTGGGAGAGGAAGCTTCCCCATCTGCCCTGTGGATTTACTTCAAACCTGCTTTTGGAGGTTTGCCTTCAAAAAGAACGAGTGTGCAGTTCCCTTCTTTGCTGAGCGTTTGAGGAAGGGTGACAACTGAGACAGTGGCCTCTGTAAGTACAACAAACACAGGCTGAAACCAGCATCTCATTTCACATCACCAACAAACCGCCACTGAACACTGACAACTTTGTTCCCTTCCTACTGGCTACTGTGCCTTTAGACAGTAACATCAGATTGGAAATTAGGTATGTTTGGGAGAAACAATGATTTTTTTTTAAATCAGTTGAAATAAAGGCATGTCAAAACCATTCATATCTTTATAAACTAACAACACTCTCCTTCTAAAATCTTGAGCATTATAAATGATGAGACTATTTGCCAGATGTAAAATAAATGAAAACTGAACTCTCAGAAACCATATCACTTCTGCTGAAGTTACTTGCAAAATCAGTGAAAAGCAAAATTATAGAAAGCAGGCCACAGAGGCAGCATGTGATTAAAAATTATTTATCTTACAGCAATGTAGTTAAATCGACCCTTTTATTAGTCAGGAAGAAGATATAGTATTTATCCCATCTTCCATAAATCAGAGCATGGAAATAAGGACAGAGTTTTAAATATACAAGGAGGCATTTGATCTGGAGGATGGATACACAACGGGGGGTCCAGAGACAAAACACCACCAATCTGATCTAATCTCTCCATTGGTATCAGGGATGAGCACCATGCAGCAAAACCAACAAACCTCACAACAGTTATTGACAATAAACCCCTTTACTTCTTTCTGAACTTTTTCTTATTAAATCATTAAATATAACATTTCAAAATTATATTTACTGCTTTTAAAAATCTTGAAAATAATTGGGGCAAAGAAACAATTAACTCAGCCTGAAGCAGAATGCTCTCAACTTAGTGTTTCACTAAAATCTCTAAGACCAATACATTTCAGGTAAACTAAAACGTTCCATTGCAGATGGACTCCAAATGCATTGCCTTTCACTCCCATTTTTCAAATTCCAGCAACTCAAAAAATTCTTCAGATAGTTCTTGTCTTATCAGATAAATGACAGTCCCCCAAACTATCCAGTCTTTTGATCCACTTTATAAGGCATAAAACCCAGACAGATATGGTGATGTTTGAAACTAATTAACAGACCCATGCTTTAAGGCAAAATAGGTTTCTTCGAAGTGTTGGGATGTTAGAAGAGGTTGGCAAAGCTCCTTGGGTGTGGAAAGAGCTCTGCCTGTAGCACCCAGCTTCACCACACACCCGGTACCCCGACACCTGTGCACCGGTTGTTTGCTGCTCTGCTTTCCTTGCTTGTTTTTAACTGCAGACATGAAGTACAGCGTGCTGTGCCCCGTTTACACGAATGAAAAGACCTATTTACCAATACATCTTAGCCTTTGCAAATCTGATTTCTCCCTAAATATTACATGCTTTCCTCAATCCATTTTCACTTTCTGAACTTATTTCATGTCCTGTGATATGAAGATGATTTCACCATAAGAACAGACTGACTGATTGGATTTTTTTCTTATTCTGTACAACAGCAGTCATTGTATTCTCAGAAAAGGTAGCTCATTTTCTCCCTATTTCCACATTTTGAGATTAAATTTCTTCATTTCATTTGTAATGATGAAAATAAATATGTATTTTTATATATATTTCAATTGGACTTTTATCACGACTGTTGGTTTATTTTATAGTAAAGACTACAAAATCTAGTATTGAAATACTCTAATACTATAGCACAGGATTTTCTCTAGAAACCTCCTAATTCTAGTTTGAGTGTCACAATACTTTTTCCTCCACTGTACCATAAAAGTAATATTTAATATTTAAATTCTGAAACTCATTTTTTACTTACAGATTATAGAAGTGCCTGACTAGGCCATGTTCTACATGGCAATAACATTTATGTAACAAATTAGTAGTATCTCACATTAGTATAATCCCTTTTATAAGACATAAAGGTAAATAATAACTGTGATTGCTTTTCTCAGACTGCCAGGACATCGATCCTATGTTTTACTTTGCACATCATCAGTTGTTTTCTCCAACAGTAAAAGGGAATTCACTAGTGCAAAGTTTCTTAAATTTGTTTCAGCAACAATACTAGCATAAACATTTCCCCCCTTATCCTGCTTGTTCCTAGTATTCATTTTTGCTGTTTATTTTTAACCTGGGCTGGTTCCCAGAACTATTTCATTGTATGGCCCCACTAAAAGCTCTGCTGGCATTGTTGATGGGGTAATGTGGAGAGAAAGAATGGCTGGAGACAAAGAGGGATGCTTAAAGTTGGTACTGCTACAAAAGAACACATCTGAAAACACAGCTTTAGTTTTACAAGGTATCTTCTGTATTAAAGGATACTGATCTGAACTGAGCTGCAGACCTCGGAGCACAAATTACGAGCACTTAATGTTCGTCTGCTGTTCATCTCCTTTAGAGCCACTGCTTGCACCAGCTGCTTCTATTGATACCATACAGCAACGACTCTGTTGACTACTGGAGAGCAGTGACTGTTCTTACTACAAGTTAGGCTTTGGCAGATGAGCATTTGCAAGCGTGCCTCTAGTAATTTGAGGTATTGCTGCCTCCAGGTGTCCTTTCTGCTCTTCTGCCAAAAATGCCTGTCTGGCAGAGTGAGCAGAAGGGAATGCTTGAGCCTCAGCTGCTCCAAATACAGCGTGAGGTATCTCAGCTCAGCAGAACTTTTCCCCCACATTTGCCCAGCCTCGTGCACCACTAGAGTTACTTTTCAGGCACTCCAACTCCTGACTGTGAGAAGAATTTTATTCCCATAGGACAGACTGAGGGGGAGGCTGGAAGGTGAGCTTTCATGTGCTTGCAAGGTATTCTTTCTGTTGCTGCTCCCCTGTATTCCCTTGGCTGCTGTGTCCTCACCCCCTTTCCCAATTAGATTCTCTTCAACGAGGCTGTATGTCCATCCCAGATGCATTGCTTTCTCACCTACTGCCTACAGCACACTTTCCTCTCTGGTCCTAGGTAGTTACCAAGTTGGGGACACCTTCCTCCAAGAAGCAGTGCTGGTGATGCTGTATGATCAAGCAAGGCAAATTTGAGTGGCAGTGCCAAACTCTTTCAGGGAACAGCAGAGGCATGGGCAGGTGTCCCCGTGCTGCCTTCACTGGGTGTGTGAATAGCGAGAGGCTAGGCAAGGAGGGTGTGGTTAGATGGAGAAAGTAAAGTTTGACATCTGTGCCAGATTCAGCAGAGTTAATCTCTAAACCTCCTTAAATTACTGCTTGCATAGGAACAGTTTAAAAATGCATTTCTCTCATGTTTCTCCATTCTGTTACTGATCCAGAGTCAAGAGGCTTGTGGTCAGGATTAAAAACAAGGAGGCTCAGCCTGTGTCTTTTTCAACGTTAATGGCATTTGTGACACATCCTGAGTTATGACTCTAGCAGAAGAAAATGTCTTATGACCAGAGTTACTTGGGTGGAGCCTTTAGCTAAGCAAAAGCTGAAAATGAGCCCATCAGTGCTTTCTCTTGATGATTTGAAATTGTAATCTTGTTATGAAAATTAACCTTAGGAAGGCAACAAGGAGTTTCCAGAGGAGGACTGTTGCTAGGGACTTGCATGGCTTGGCAGTAAAATACTGCAGTTTGTAATAAGCAATTTTCTACTGTTGATTTAATAATCTTTAATAGATGGCACTCTAAATTTCTATGTTATTTGTAACACAGTTGCCACTTCTGAGCTTTACTGTTGTGCTCTCTGTATACCTTTAGACAACATAGGGTATATCTACAGTGTCCTCTCCCTACAGACCTGGAATTACACAGCCTGTGCACTTGGACCAGCAAACACCTCACTGGCACCTCGGCAGGATTTGTCCCAACATATTTTCCTGTTGGCTCTGGGCTGGTGCAAAGTGATACCAGCATGATAAAAAATCATGTGAAAATACTTGCAGGTATCCCTTAGGGATATCCCTTAGGGGTATCCCTTAAGAGTATTCCCAGCAGCTGCTCTGCTAATCGAGGAACACTGGGGTACATGAGGAAATTCTACCTGCCCACCTAGAGGAGCTGCATCACACCTCCCACAGACTCCCCCTCTGCCCTTTGCCATGCCAGGTAGGTGGCAGCCCCTGCCTCTGGTGCTCTTACTTCGAAGCTGGAATGCGTTGGCTAAGCTGCCGGAGAAGTCCCTTCCCCCCTCAATTTAGCGAGTTGTTAACGAGGGGTGAATTGCATTTTCTCTAAGAGGATCATACCCCAAGGATAAAAAAAAAAAAAAAAGAAAAATATGAGAGCTCTTTTTCTTTGCAGCATTAACTTTTCTGGACCACACTTCTCAATGGTTGTGCTACCATAACACTTAGTTCATAATAAGAAACTTTAAGCCTTCTCTGCCTCACTCCATTTGCCATTAAAACTCCCCTAAAAGGCGACAAGCATTTAATTTTCTTCTCGATCCATCTGCAACTTGTATCGGCGCCATGCTGAGGGCAGCAGGAGCCGAGGGTGCCGGGAACACTCGGCAATACCCAGAACCTGGAGCTTGCGTTTAAGCCACAGCTCCCTGCCAGCTGGAGACACATTTAACATTCCCTGCATGACTTCAGCAGTTCAGCCACTTTCCCACATTCCACAGCTGGCCTCCCACCACCGCTCAGCCTGCAAGCACACACCACACCGGGGTCATATTCTTGCCATCAATTCTCAAGTACAACTTGCCAGTGAAAGCACTGGAGAGTTCTGTTTAAAATGTGATGGCACCATAAGACCTGCATGTCCTGGCGTCTCCGAAGTGGCAAGGCTACGTATAAAGAAGTACTTTCCCTATGCTCTTCGGCTCTTCTGTGTTTTATAAAAGCTCTGCATATCTTGGGAGCCACAAAATGGTTGGGTGGCAACCCTGTAAAGTCCCAGAACAAATCCCTACTACTATGAGTAATCCCAGTGCTTTACAACAGGACACATCCGGAAAGAAAGTCCTTCAGGACTGCATCCATGGAGGTTTATTGTTAATCGTTCTCTTTTCTGACTGCAGATTCATGTTGCTTCACATGTATGCCACATCCATTTTTGTCCTTGTGCAGAAGTTAAAAAAAGGAAGCATGGAGTCTGGAGATGTCAATTTTTAATACGGTAATTAGCTTGATGGGTTACAGTGCTTTGTATTTTTTTATGTCTACAAGTTGAACTGGCTCGTGCCTTTTTTGTCATGCTTCTTGTGTCATGAAAAAATAAACAACAACAACTTCCTGAAAGAATTGATGAAGAAATCTAAGTTCAGTAAATTTCAGTGACAATTCAGTACAGCAACATTCCAGCAATTTGTACTTAGAATTTACCTTAAAAGAAAACCCAAAACTATTCAAACAATTTATAGGTTAAGCATCAAGATTTTACGTGGATCACTAGAAGGGAAGCCTATTGTATGATTTGTATCTGGATTCCTCATTTATCTATTACCAATCACATCAGTGGTTAGGGACTGAGCAAATAAAGAATACTTGAACAAAATTAAACCTGCATGTCTGGGTGTGTTGGGCAGAAATGTCTACAAGTTCATGTTAGTTTTCCCTGGAAACAATGAATAAGTGAACATATATCACTGAATTTCTGGGGTGCAACACAGGACTATTAATTCCACTGAAATAATGATTTGTGTAGCTGAAGCGATCTTAACATGAATATACAGCAATTGGATGTATCGGGCCTAATGAGATAATAACAACAGTTGTGAAACTGGACAGGGAATAATGCAATGCTCGGGCATTTCTCATGTATCATTTTAGGCCTGTTTTGCTACATAAATAGGACCTCATCATTCCGTAGCACCTTAAAGCAACATGTGTTAGATCTACACATATACCAGAAAATATTTACCAGAAGATGTATTTTATTTCTATTTTTTATTTTGATATTTATTTTAACACTTACTTTACTAATGTTTGAGTGAAAGCCTTAGAAAATTACTGCAGTCATATTATCATTGAAGTATAAAGATATTTGGCCCACATTTTGAAATATCAAGTAACATCCTCTCACTTACTTTAAAAAGCTAAGTTAAGTCACTGTTAAAAGACAAGAAACACTCAAATAAGCTTCCTCTTAAAATAAAAAAAATCAGAGAAGCATATTTTGTATAAATTATTTTCTATAAACTAGTTTTGAGCAAAGTCCCAGTTTATGAGTTAACATAACAAATGAAATATGCTCTAGCTCTAGTTAATACAAATTTATCATGGAAGCAGTGACAACCCCTTATCTCCACCAGGACTGCTGACACCAGTACACAGGGGGAGTAGCTACAAATGCATGCCATTATTAGAAGAAAACTGTGCTGCCAGCGACAAGAAGGTAGATTTATATTAGCAAACATTAAAATGCTATTAAGGCAGAATTCTTTACAGCCACAAGACATGCTGTGTAGCATGATATTCTTACAGTCTTAAAGGAAATGTGATAGCTGCAATTGAAAGTGAACTCTACAGGCTTTCAGAGTTTTTCTCTCTCCACTCACTGGGCATAAGCCCATTCAAGTTAATATGGGTGATGTCACCCATAGACAGCAACAAAAATTTCACCCGAGCCCACAGGGAAACCTCTCCAGTGCACAGTGGACACAGCTTCGACTTCACTGATGTGCAGCAGCCATGTGCTTTTATGTTTGGCATTTCCTTTTACTCTCCTCAGACTACAATTCTTGCACAGCCAAGTATCAGTCACTGTCTAAACCCAGGCTGTCCCCACAGGGAGCTCATTTCCAGCCTGCAGGCACAAAGCTGTGTACCAGCAAATGGTGAGTTTCTCTCTCAGTCTACCCAGTGGCTATCCATCAATTTTTGCACCACCAAGATATTCATTTGACTTTGCAAGCCAGGACCTTTCTTTGGCTTCCCAGAATATACAAAAAGCCATCTAATTTAAAAAGAAAGAACTCATTAGATATTGAAAGAACTTTCTTGTACTGAATATATGAGGGAAAGGTACTGGCAACAGTTGGCAATATAACATGAATTGCATCTGACAGAAAGGCCTAATTCAAAGGACAGTAATTTGAGACAATATACTTCAATGGTAATAAAGTCCCTGTACATTCAATTCTTGATTGGGCTGCTTGGAAGAGCACTTTCTAATGCTGTTAGCAAACATGCCACAGGATTGCTAATGAAATTTTTTATCTACTTCTCACACAAGAGTCCATGCACTACTCCTAAATTCTGAATTTTTAAAGCAATAATACTGGCATGTCACTGTTCTCCAGCTGAGTATCTGTCCAGATAAATGAGAGGCTTTTTTTTGAAAACTGAAAGTTATTCACCACTGAGGGATTGAGGGTCTTGACAACATAAAATGATTATTTTTCCTTTTATTATCAGCTCTAGTATAGAGTAGAATATAATTATTCTATCACAACTGTAATAAACTGCAATTTCAGAGAGGAGTGTGAATAATTTTTGGTCAATGAGCAGTAAAAACAGCTCAGTGAAAGTGTAAAGAATGTATAAGTTAAACACCCTAATTTCAAGTCTCCAAATAATGCAAAAACCTATTTTCATCTCTGATGAGTGTTGCGATTATCTGAAATTGCACAGGATTAGTACTATTCCAACCGAAAGCAAAGGTCAAGGGGTCTTGATTAAGAAAAAGAATATTTGAAAGAAAACATTGTCTATTTGAAACAAATGCAGGCTCCTGCACCTGGGGAGGAATGACCTCACCCACCAGCACAGGCTGGGAGCCAGCCTGCTGGGAGCAGCTCTGCAGAGAAGGAGCTGGGGGTCCTGGTGGGCAACGAGCTGTCCATGAGCCAGCAGTGCCCTTGTAGCCAAGCAATAGGTGCAGTAGGAAGAGCATTGCCAGCAGGTTGGGGGATGTGATCCTGCCCCTCTGCTCAGCCCTGGTGAGGCACATCTGGAGTGCTGTGTCCAGTCCTGGGATCCTCAGGAAAAGAGAGACATGGAGCTCCTGAACAGGTCCAGCAGAGGGCTATGAAGATAATTAAAGGACTGGAGCATCTCTTTTACGAGGAATGGCTGAGGGAGCTGGGCCTGTTCAGCCTCCAGAAGAGACAGCCGAGAGGGGACCTCATCAATGTCTGTCAGTATCTGAAGGGAGGGTGACAAGAGGAGGGACCAGGCTCTGCTCGGTGGTGCCAAGCAACAGGACAAGAGGCAAAGGGCAGAAACTGATGCACAGGAAGTTTCACCTGAACATGAGGAAGAACTTTACTGTGAGAGTGACTAGCACTGGAACAGGTTGCCCAGAGATGTTGTGGAGTCTCCCTCACTGGAGATACTGCAGAACTGTCCAGATACAATCCTGTGCCACGTGCTCCCGCCACAGCCCCGCTTAAACAGGGAGGTTGGACCAAATGACCTGCTGTGCTCCCTTCCAAATTGACCCATTCTGTGATTCTGTGATTCATGTTTATAATTTCTTTGCAAGCTTTAAACTGTTCTTCTCTTCTGGATCCTGATGAAAGTTTGGAACATTTTTCATGTACCATTCAATTAGTGTCCATTTTTCTGCAGTGTCATCAACTGCACACAATCTTGTTAATTGTACAATTAAGCAAGTCATATACTGTACATTTAAATTCATATCCTACATTAACTTCCGTTTTTACATACATCCATTAATATTAAGTTTTTCATTTAAAATGTTCATTCAGGTATAGTCTCCACATAAAAATAAACAGCTTAATAGGAACTGAGGGTGGCCAGTTAATGAAATAACATTAGTTGCAAGCACTACAAGAACTATCATGATGTATACATATGCAAAAGTGGTATCCAAAATAATTTATTTTTTAAAAAAATTAAAAATAACTAGAATAAATATAACATAATACTGGTGGCTCTGGAAACTCCTAGTGTTATAACACGAAACACAAGTATTTCTGGGACTAACGACACGCTGAACTGCAGTTGCAATTCAGATTATCCACTTTCAAAGTCTACCAACTGGCTTGTTGCTTTGGCTTTCCTTTATTCCTTCAGTAGTTTGTGTTTGCCCTTCATGGGTCACTATACCAAAGCAGGGATGAGTATAGAGATGCTTATTAGTCACAGAAATAAGGGTGCCCAAACCAATCAGAATTAATTTTGCAATATGTTAAATAACTATTAGTCCGTACTTGCAACTCCCAAATTCAGGTACACGTTCACATGTTCGAACTGAGTTCAGGTTTTGCTGTGCCCTTACCATTACTTTGTATATATAATTTACTCCTTAAGCTGTACAGGTGAAAATGCAGTCGTGCCCCTCGATGCACTCAGCCACCATGGGATAGAATTACAAGTCAATGTTCTCTCCTCCTGTTTACGTTGTAAGTTCCAAGAATGACTATCATATGAGTACAATGGAGGTCTTTTTAGCAGTATGCTGACATGAAAGAAAAGTTCAGCTATGTTGTTTAATTGTGTATACGCCAGTGCTAGGCAACTCTCCAAACCTTACTGTAAACATTGTTTAAGGTTCATCCAGATCAGCACGATAATGAAGCTTGTGCTTTTTACGCTTAGCTTTTAATGACAGTTGCTTTTCTTTATGGTTTTATATTTACCTCTTCTGAAGCACAGTTAGAGACATCACACTGGGATGACCTTTTTCTTTTACAGATTGATGGGTTGTCCTCTAAAGCCCTTGTCTAATATTCTGTTTACATCGTATTGTTTTCCTGGATGGAGAACTGATCTATTGCCTTTTGTTAGTTTGTCTGGAGAACATATTCATCACTGCCTAACAAATGGCAATATTAGATTAGAAAGAAGAAAAGTGCATATTCAACAAATATGGTGTTGAAGACTTTAATAGAGCCAAAAACACTTAAAAGTTCCATGAAATGTATGGTTACTCTGAAAATACCATTCAGGTTCTAACAAGTATGTATGCACATAATAATGTAAAACTGGCACCATTAACTCTAATGTATAATCATTATGAAGTTATTTTTGTTAATGTAAAGACATCTTCAACTACAAAAATATACATCTGAGACCAAAAATATAGGATGTGTGCTTCTTCAGTGGCGAGTTGTTCGAACTGCAGACTGGGTGTGTGTAGGCAGACCATTATGAGATAAAGAACACTGCATTCCTAAACTTCAGTTCAATTTAAGAGGAAAGTTCATTTATTGATCAAAGGTATAATTTACAGTGTTCCAAGTTTCTATTATATAAGTACTTCTGCATTTTATTTTCAGCAGGACAGTGAAATTTTACTGAAGAAATGGCCATTAGATTTCATATAAATGCAGTTTTCATGTGAAACCCCTTTTTAGGGATGAGTACTGCAAGATGTGCTTTTTTGTAAATGGCTTTTATTTTGCAACATAACAGAAAAATCAGTATAGTATTTATCCAACCCCAACTATATATGTCTAAAAACTTCTGCAAAGTACAGCACATTTACATTTTTATCTATGTGCTTGTTAGAATCTAAGCAATTCAGAGCTCTGGTAAAGATGGGCAAAATACTTCAGACTTGATCTGCAAAGGTCAGATAGAACTTCAGATTTTTACTGATGTGAATATTCTTAACTACATTAATAAGTTCCAAATGCTGTTTTCATGATTAAGCATTTTACGAATCGCAACACAGAGCTGAAGGTTGTTAAAACTGACAGAAATAAAGTATTAGCAAAAAATAACATCTCTGTTTCAGCTGAGATGTATATATAGGCCTTCTGACAAAGAGATTAATGTGTTGCATTGTTCTTTATCAGGTCTGTGATGAGCCTGACATTATCTCCTAACATTGGAGATTTCCCTAATAGTACTCATTAGTCACAGGATACTGAACTCACAGAATGAAACAAAATTTTAAAAATAGTAGTAGTCTACCTTAAACCCAAGGATTATCACACAAAACCCTTCTACTACCCCTTTTGCTTATTCCTAAATGCACTTTGTGCCCTGAGACAGGAAAGGCCCCAGAGCCCTCCCACGCCGTGCGATGGATGCTCGGCCTGTGTGCGGGACTGCCAGCCTGCTCCAAGGGGAGAAAGAGGAATAACCAAAACCTGCATCAATTGCCAAGCACCTTGCAGTGTGCCACACCCAGCTTCTAGAGACAACCCTCCTGAGCAACTGGGCTCATAGGAGCAGAACATCAAGCAAAAGAACAAATATAAGAAAATCTGCTTTTCCTTTACTATTTATTTCATTTCAAATAAACATCCTCTTCTATTTCTCATGAGCATTTGCTTTCTGAAGGTTTGGCTGGATCCTCAGCAATTTCTTACACTGGTCAAAGGCAACACAGAAGTGTCTCCCCAGCTGTGAGAGCTGTTTAGCCAAAATCATGATCATCACCCTCCCTGGCACAACAACACTCTAGGCAGGCAGGAGTATCATGGGAAGAAAACATGGTAGAAGGGGTCCAACACCTCCCATTAAACCTGCCCAGTGTGGGGCTTCAGCTTGTACTGGGATGGATTCAGGAAAAGTGAGCAGAGTTGACACTATAGAAAGAACGTCCACTTGAGGACAAAATAGCTCCTCTGTACCTGCAAGGGTCTGGGTCACTGTGAAAATGAACAGTCAGGAAATTACTGTCCATCTTGGATGCAACAAAGTTCACCAATTTATTTTTTGTTCTCAGCAACTTTTTTTTAAATAAAAAACCACTGACAGTGCCTTAGTGAATGCTTCTGTGCAGATGCTAATAAGATTTTAGAGACATTTGCTCCTTCCTTGCTGAAACAAGTTGGTATGTTTGGAAATTAATTGCCTAAAATCAGAAATTCCAATATTCCAAACTCAATTGGAATGAAAAAAAAGAAGAATGTAGAAAGAAATTAAAAATAGCTACTTCAAGAGTCAAACATAAAACTCTAATAAATTAAATCAAGAAAAAAACCTTTTTTTAGTAAAGAACTATTACTAAAATCCAATAAGGACCAGGAAATACAAACATACATATTTAAATGCTTCATGTATTTATGCTCCAATGCATTTCTAGAAAAAGAAAACATATATTGTTTACCCAGCATAATGCTCTCTTTAACTACAAAAATATTTAATTTCAAGTATTCCTAATGTGTAACTTGATTCTCAGTTCTTAGCTACACATCAGTCATGGGATACATTCCATAGTTATGAAGTATTACCTTGAGAGATTTCATGCTTCCAAGCACACGGCCAATTTCTGCCCTGGGATGCAAATGTACAATTTTCTTTGAAGTCTGTAAGAGCCACAAAAGTAGAACATGCTGCACACTGCAACTGAGTTTTTTCTGTGTTTGGCGTCAAATTCTACTCGGTGTTACTTAACTCCATTCCCCTCCAATTTTAATTGGAGGGCTACAACTGAGCAGAGTTGGTCTCTCATGCCAACACTTACTGTAATTACATTAAATATATGTCTATATAGACATCATAGTAAATGTGGTTTTATAAAGCCAAGCAACTTCATATTCATTCCTCTGTGTAACATAACTTTTTACTTCTAAAACTCCTCGTATTTAATTGTGTTAATATAGTTATGATACGTTCGTGTAATTACTTGTGTTTTGCACTACTGCACATTCTAGAAACCCTTCAATTTAAAATTAAATCTAAGATACCTGTGTAATTTCAGTACTTCTAATTCTCAAGAAAGGAGGCATCAGAAAGAATGCAGAGAAATCTCATTAGTGTTCTGCCAAGTGCTCTGCAGCCTGGTCCTGAATACTGCAGGCAGGCAAAATTCTCACTTAGTGAAGTGAATAAATATTCATTGTGCATTTATTTACTTCTGCTATTACTGGATTTAGTCATATAATTAAAACTATTAAAATCATTAATTAGAGGACAATATAGTTAATAGAGTTTTAGGTGACATGACTTTAGCACACTGAGTCAGCTTAATTAAGTCTTGTCTACATCTGGAAAATTACCAGAACTACTCTGAAATAACCCTGGATAGGGATGTGTAGATACATGAACATCTATATGGGAATTTAATACGCTCAATAATTCCAGAAAAGCATTTCCTTATAAATTCCATTATATTTTTAAGTGCAGACAAGCTCTAAATCTTGTTACCATCAATAATCTGCACCATTGACGGCTTTTACTCTCTAACACTCCAGCATGTTTACTTCAGTATCATCAAACCTTTAAGGCTTCGTCCTGGAAAGAAGCAGGAGCAGAAGCCTCGTGCATCCATTAACAGATTTAAATATAACTACATCTACAAGTAACACCGTGACAAGGCAATCACCTTGCAGAAGAAGAATTCCTTTTCTTGTTTAGCTGGCTTTGAAAGTGGATTAAGCTGTTTTGGACAATGGTACTCTTTTTTTTAAAGAAGAAAGCTCTGTTCACTTGAAACTATTTGGGGATAATTTTTCCAGAATACCTAATAAATCCTTATACCTGGCCTTCCACCAGTGCTCGCTGTGCTAATACTGTGCCCAGTGCTTGCACAGCAGTTACCACTCAAGGATCTCCGCTGTCACAATCAAGGAACTAGATGCCAAATACCATTCTCAGGGGATGACTGCACACAAGAGAGACGCAGGATGAAACTATATGCTGCAAAACTCTGAGATTTTATCATTTTTGAGTGTTAACACCACCAATATAACCTGTAATTAAAAAAAAAAATCAAAAAGAAAGAAAAACAAAAGCTACAAAACAGAGTCGTTAAACCTGAATGAAATAGAAAGGATCTTCTCTTGTTTGGATGCAGTTATAGCTTCAAGACAGCATACTCAAAGTGCAAAATCACTCTGCATTATTTGCAACTCCTTCTCCATAAAACCAAAACCCTTCTGTGGGCTGTGTTGCTCCACAGGGGCAGATTGTGAAAGAAAAATACAAACTCTCTGTGCTCCTCCTTTGGCATATCATGATCTCCACCACAGCCAAAGGCCATAAGACACAGTGATTCTGGCCACTTCCCATAAAATATGAATTAAAATATACAGATCATTCTATTTCAGTTATAGAAACTGCTAATGCTATTCTGCAGTGATGACTTGAGCACTTCTAACCTGCTCCTGGGCCTGCTTTTTCCTCCAAATGATCTTAATTTAAACAGAAAGCCCACCTCTCTGCTCACCAAAGCAGGCTGGAATCTTATTTCTAGTCCAAACACAGGATCTCCTCAGGCTGCAGTGATGGACGTTAGCCTTGAGCTGACTGACACATGACCAGAGCAGTGTGTTTGGACACATAAGGGTTCTGGGATAGTACAAACAGCACAAATGAGCAAGGAAAACTTTAATATAAGAAACCATGTCTCTCTATGCATGAAGCTTAAAGACAAAAAAATATGTTACTATAAATTCTAATTCTCATTCTGACTGATATACTGCATAATTTCAACTGAGCTCTATTCCCCATGCATACTCCTCTGATCTTTTATATTGAGATGGGATCCTTCTGGGTTTCTTTTCTGTTTAGCTGATTCTGCCAGGAGCAGTGATATTCTGTCTGCTAAGTGGATACAAACTCCATTTAGTCTTTGCTACACTGTATATTTTCCTGGATTCAGATTCATGCCAGACCTATCAGCATAAGAGAATTTACGAACATATAAAATATCAAAAAGGATTGCAACATCACCACATTGCTTGAGAGAGTGTTGAGGAAGTTCTTGCATTTACTCTAGTTTCATTGTAATAAGAAAACAAATGTATAAGCTACAAGAAGTAAAAAGAAACGCTGAACTCTTCAGTTCTGAGAACTTTACCTCTGTAACTTTATATCCAGTATCACAACAGGGCTGCAGCAGATAAGGGGCAAAGATAACTGGCACATTTGTCCCAGGAGCGCCTTTTGTCCTCTCACAATCTGTATAAAACAAGGCCTTTCCCAGAGGTCTTGTCTGTCTGCTCCCCAAAATCATCCATTGTTTTTGTAAAATAACCTCTTATTCTTGCTGAACTTTAGCAGTCCCCAAACTGAGTTCTTGCAGAATACTGCCTTCAATCTCCTTTTGTTGGAGATGCAACTCCCCCTGGATGGCCTGGCAGCTGGAGGTGTCTTCTCGTGCCATGCTCTGGCACTCGTGCCACAGCCTCTCCACTGAATTGGGCTTCTGCTCTTCTCTGCTCTTTTCACTTATTCTTTTCCCTTATCTGTTCCCCACAGCAATTTTCCTCTTTCAAAATTAGTTTTCTTTACATTTTCCCTCCATCTGGCTTTGTACTTTTCAGTTACCTTTTCCTCTTCTCCTATCTCAAATGACAACACAAGGCTCAAGAGACAGGTCTGCAGCCGGCTTGTAAGAGCCTATTCAACCCACTTCCAGAGACAAGCTCAGTGCTGGGGGCAGAGAAATCCAACTGGGTCAGCCCCATGGAACCACCTCCCTTCTGTCCAAACCCACCACTCTCGAGACCAGGTGCTCTGGGCCTCAGTGTGGGAGCAAGGACTAACAGTGGGTGGTTCTGAAGGTGTCTGTTGCTTCAGTGAAGCCAACATTAAATAAAATTACAGAACCCCTGCTACTTCTCCACTGTTATCTCAGTGGCATTCTGAGACATGGTTTCCTCTTTTCCAGATGCTATTCCTGTAAGTATCAATTATCAAAAGATTCTCACTAAAACTGTGAAATATTTGTCATTCCCAGACATGGCTCTCAGCTTTCTACTCCCAGAAATCCCAGCTCAGCCTCCTGACATCCTCCAGTAATTGGGCAAGCCAGAGTTGCTCAAATTTGTACACAACCCTTGATACCAGCCTTCTTTCTACTGTCTCCAATGCATCCAGAGGCTCCTGAACTCTGCTTTAAAGCTACAGGCAGTCTGGTACCGTCTGGAGATTTTCCAGATCATTTTAACTGAAAAACGGGGGGCTGTAATAAAATAAATATTCAACTTAATATTGTTTACTATTTCTTGATATAAAAGGAAGATTCTGGTGCATGATTTTTCTGCAAAGACTAGATTCTAGGGACATTTAAATTAAAGAACACATGGAGCTCAGTATCAGTGTCAAGAGAAGGACTGAGGTCTTAATTTATGAAAAAATCACAAACAAGTGCCCATTTTACATATGAATGCCTTCATTACACAGACAGCGGCCCAGAATATTTTATAAAGAATACATGCACATCCATACGTCACTAGATTGCCCAATATCTAAATTACTTGAAGCACAGGCTATCCTGCAGAGTAGACACCATACTTCCAAAGATCAAAGAATAACAATATTTAGTCAATCAAGGAAATTGAATCAACTGTGAATATTTTCTAACGACTTGTAGCTAAATCTAAACTAGACTATATATCCAACACGTTTTAAAAATGCGTGTATACAACCACCACCAGAGCACTGGGATGCACCGCATCCTCCCTGGAGGACAAAAGTAGCACAGTTTCCATCAATGACAAAGACAGAACACATTTTGGAAGACAACACTCAGATAAACTCCTACTCTTAAAAGGTGTGCCACAGAAATGCCAGGAGTTCTGTTGTTCAGCATATACAGATTTCTAAACTTCATATAAATATCAGTAAAAGAGGAGCCATTTATACTAACCTTGACAGAGCTAAATAGAGTGTAAGTAAGCATGGAAAATGACCCATTATATTTCATATGAATAAAAAGGTATCTATTATTCATTTGATCATTATTCAATTATTCATCTGACATAGGATTCCACTTTCAATTTTAATAGAAGGAAAGGGGCAACAAATATAAAATATGCATAGTTGCTTTCCTGCCTCTTTTGGGGCCAACATGGCAAAGTCAACTTCTGTCATTCTCTTTCATTTTTACAATGGTATTGTGCTATTTCTCCCAGAAAGTAGCATGGCTACTCAGCATTTAAGTGTTAGATGCTTGGAAACACTCCTCCCTAGTGCCAGGCCCTCAACTAAATAAAATTCCAAGAATAGCATTTAAAATCCCTAAGAGCAAAAACATCCCCAGTACACAAATGTATCTTCATTTTTTTCTCAATTCTGTATTTTTGGAAAAATCTGCAATTTTTTTAATATTTGGATAGCCCAGTCACCATCAAGGTAAACACTCCAGGACAAAGAAGAAAATGAAGAAGTGTTCAATTGGTAATTTCTTTTCTGTTATGATGACTTGCAGTGATAATGCTGCTATCTTTGACTTTCTGGCAATGAAAGTCATCTTAGGGCCAACTTAATCCAGTGTTGGGTCCCTAAATTTATATTCTGGCACCTAACAAGAAACCTGATTTTCAGAATTAATGGACAACTATGATGAGTTTAGTTAGCAGTGTAAAAATGAACTGACATTTGGTGGGTTTTACATGTTTTTCTCATCACCAATCTGGTTGACAACCATAGCTGTGATTTTATTTTTTTTTAAGATCTAGTAAAAGCAGCATCTTTAAGATTAACTCTAGGATTTGGGAACATGTGAGTTCCTATTATTATTCCTGCCATTGAAAATCCTTAGAAAATCTGGGGGAGAGTATATAAAAGACACTGGAAAGAAGTGCTAATAAAAGCAGAGCGAGCTAAAGAAGCTGGGTGGGTGGGTTTGGAAGCCTTTCATGTATCCATAACTCCTGCAGCTGATGAACTTACTGTAATTTGGAAGAAAAGTCATGTGAAATATAGCAGAACTGTTAGTGAAAAGCAATAGGAACATGTAAATGCTTCCAATTTTTTCTACTAGAAAGAATGCTGCCTTCCTCAGTATTCTGCTGTACCTCTGAGTAATGTCTGTTTGGAAAGAAACAAGATTTGGGGGTTAATTATTGTTTTATTTCATTTTTAATCCATGTTCCAGACAAAAACTCATCACCACATTCAGATTTGATGCAGGAACAAGAAATGTCAGCCTAAAAAAGTGGTTTGGTATAAGAATGTATACAAGTCTGTCACAATTTACAGCATAATTTTGTAGCACTATAATGTTCTGCCAAGAGAAAAACAAATAGACAAACCTAAACCCTCAAATTTTAAGCAGCTTAAACAAGATATTTGCTAAAATGGGATAAGGGAATTTGCATGATTTATGATTATTGAAATGTCATTTGCATATTTGTATAATGCATGTTCTGTTAAACAGAAAAAGGGATTTCCTTCTGTACCTTTCCTTTCCAAATTCCATAGCACAGCTTACAATGATGGAACACGGAAGGAACTGTAACAGTTTCTTTAGAGCCTCTTATGCTGGTGGATGGCTGCCAGGGCCAGCCTTACAGAATAACACACTAGTTTGGGAAGGATGACTGGAGGTCATGCAGTCCAACTTCCCTCCAAGAGCAGGCTGCTCAGGACCTTGTCCCCTTGAGTCTTTCACCATCTCCAAGAGATTCCAGAACATCTCTCAGTACCTTCAGGTCACACCTAAAGTGAAAAAAAGTTTTTCTTCATACCTAATCACAATTTTCTTATGTCCTAACTTGTGTCCATTGTGTTGCACCCTATTGCCCATTCCCCTCTATGATAAAAGTACCAGCTCTGCAGTCAAGGGAAGAGCAGTGAATGGCACACCTGGACCAAGTGGAGCACTGCAAGTCTCTGTACTGGGACTGGTATGTTTAACATTTTTACCTCAGAGAAGTGCAAAGTTCTGCACCTGTAAAGGAAGAGTCCCTTGAAGTTATGTCAGCTGAGAACTGACTGGCTGAGGAGCAGCTCTGCTGGAACAGACCTGGGGGCTGTGGCAGACAGCCAGCCAAGCATAAGCCAGCAGCATGCTCTGGTGTTCCTGCTGGGCTGTACTCAGAAAGGGAAGTGACTATCCCCCATTTGAAAGGCTCCACTCAGAATCCCACAGGCAGTTCTGGACCCCCAGTAAACAGCACTGATAAGCCAGAGTGAGTTCAGTGCAGGGCTGCCAAGATGGCTGGGGACTGGATCACATAGCCTGTGAAAAGCTGAAGGAACTGGGTTTGTTCAGGCTGGAGAAATGGAGGCTTTGGTGGGACTTAATAGCAGCTTTCCACTTATAGAATGGAAATTTCTGAGGAGGTTATCAAGGAGAAGGGGCCAGGTTCTTACAGTGGTCCATGGTGTGAGGACAAGTCAATGAGCCTAAGTTGAAACAGCAGAGGTTCAGACTGGAAATAAGGAAAAAAATCTCTCCAAGAATAGCTAGCATTGAAACAGGTTGTGCTGAGAGGCTGTGCATCTCCATCCTTGGAGACTTTCAAGAACAGACCGAATAATGCTCTAAGCAACCTGGTCTGATCTTCTAGACAGACCTGAGTTGAGCAGAAGGCTGATTTAGAGAGCTCCTGGAGTCCCTTCCAACCTGAGTTATCCTGTGATCCTACCCCATGCATTCCAAGAAGTGTCTTGCTCCACTTTTTCAACGCGTTCTCATTTGATACATTTAGACAGCAATTAGATCTCCCCTTAGCCTTCTCTTCTTAAAATAGCCTGCTCTTCTAAATAAAGCCATTTGTAGGACCTGGGCATAAAACAGGGAAATACCCGTATTCATTAGAAAAAGGAAAAAAACCTCACTCAAATACAGATGTGGAAAGAGTAGAGAACAACCTAAATATAAGCACTGTGAATACAGTCCAGCAAAAGGCCTGAACGGTGAGAACAGTGAATGGGGGAAAGAAATTTGGGACTGAGAACAAAGAAACTCCTTCTATGATCCAAGTTCCCTGTGTTCAGGGAAACTGGAGTTTGACTACTCTGTCATTTATTCAAACACATCAAAGAAACTACTACATATAACCCTTTTTTCCAGCTACCTGGAACACTAATAATCCGAGCTTTTGGACAACTGACTGGGTCAAAAGAAGTAAGAGGCATTCTGGAGTCTTTGACCCTGATAGGAGCTATGTTTCCCCCTCCAAAATGTCCCTGTGTATTCTCCTCACTTTCATGTGCGATAGTCAAAAGCAAACGATCACTAATCAGGAAAGCTACCTGGAGAAAACCAGAGGGTCACTGACACTATTCACAAAATTCAAAGTTTGTATCATAAACCCTTCTTTCATGTTTTTTCTAGGAGACAGAATGTTTTAGCTAGTACTTTTCCAAATGAGTCACTAACACCCTTGTCTTAATTCTGCAGCTGCTGCTAATTTGAAGTGCCAGCCTTCTCCCCCCTTTCCCCAGAATGAAATAAAATATCAATGTTGCACTGTGCTGAAAATGGAAAGTTAGATGTAACACTATGCTACAAGGCCTCTGGAAGTTTCATTTACATTTGATTCTTTCTTTCCTCCCAGGCCTATACCTAACTTAAGCCCTCTCAGCAAATTATTTCACACTTACCTCCACAATCATTGGTCTTAAGAATGAAAGACAGACTCAAAGGGTTTTTTAACACTTAGTGCACCAACATCTAACACAATTTGAAACAACAAAAAAGAAGATAAAGTCATAGAAAAAGTATGTTAACAGTTATCTGCATTTATGTGTAATCAGCAGATTTTCGTAACCTAAGAGCCCTGGTGGCCAAGGCCCCAGAAAACCTTTTATCCAGAAGAGCTACACAGCACCACTTCGTCAGACAAAAGTGAGACCCAAGAGGGTGGACTTCTTTTGGAGACAACTTCACCCATAGCCATGCAAATCTCAAACTTCTAAAGCATCTCATTAGCTGCTCCACGGTGAAAGGGTACTGCAGTTGGCGGGTTTGGGGTTTTCAGCCAGACTGGTTTCTTGATTCAGCTCGTTGACTCATCACACAGGGCCAGCACAGGCGAAGGGAGAGGAATGGGTTTCTGGGAGCAATGGGAGAAGACAAGATTGCCCTTTTTGGCTCTGTGCATAGTTATGTAAAATTAAAGTGATTATGTAGCTATGGCCTGAGGGATAGAAGAGGTCACAGATACTACCACAGCCTATAAACTGCTGTGGAAATTGTGTCAGCGTGTGTTGCCAAGAGACAAGCACAGGAATTCATTTCTTAACCTGTTGTAAAATCCCCAAAGTGAAGCCAGTTCGCTCCACCTCTCTAGAAAAGATCAATACTTCCCTCTCAATGCACAAGAGTCACACCAAACATTTTGTGTTCCACTTTGTATCAGTAAGCTCTGTTTATCTACCTTGAATGATTACGAAGCATTTCACACAGGCCTTACATGCACACTGAGATTTCAGAAATTTATCTTAAACATATTTTGAAATATTTTCATCAAGCTGGAGCAACTGAGACTAAATGTGCGCTTCCAATCTCAGACCACAAACAAGAACACAGTGCTCCAAAAGCTACCATGGAACAAGTGAGCCGTGTATCTGGTTATACCCATGTCCAAGGTCTTTGTCTTCCTCAATTCTGAGATAACATAATTCAGCTCAGAACTTACTGAAATAACATTTAAATGCAGATCTCGGTATTTTCAGCTGAGGAAGACTAAGAAGATGCATGAAGTCAGATAATAATTATCATCTATTAACTGCAGTAAATATGACCTGAATCTGTTGTGTGTCTGTTTTGACTGAAATGAATTAAAGTCAAATAGAACAGATTTTTATCAGCATGCTTTTCCAACATTTTTCACTTTTTTGGCAAAGTAGGAGTTTTTCCAGTAGAAATAGTTGTGAATACTACTTTGCACAGCCCACAAAGTCTATACAATACAACAAAAGCAAGTATATAATTTTAGCTAAATCTGAGCATACATCTTCAAGGGACTATTTCTCAAACCAAAAGCATAATTTAAAGAAAAACAATTTATTTTTTAAAACCATTGTTATTTGCTTGATTACGGAAGACTGAAACTGAAATACATAACTGTACCAAGCTATATTTTCCTGTTTATTACTACACCTTTGTTCAAACTTCTTTACTACTACCACAGTCACATTTCTTTCATTAGGAGCACTGTGTTAGTAGTATCAATTACCTTTCTAAGTAAGAATGATGCATCTACTACCAACATTGATAGCTCAAACTTTGCTACTTAGACTTCAAAGCAGATGAAAAATTGTGTCCAAGGCATTCTTTTGATGTATATACTAAGTAGATATGTTTCTTAAAGGTATTGTTTTATAGAATAATACATTCAGAAAAAAATGGTTTACTACACTGTATTATTCTTCATTGGAAAACGTGAATAATTTAGCCTACCTTTTCTTTGTTCTTTCAACACTGAATGGAAACTCAGAAATTTACTCGGGAAATTTCATCCCTGAGACTGAGACCTAGAGACTGATTCTCTAACTAGAAGCAAAATATTTAGAAGTATATAGCATGCTCAATTCTGGTTTAAAAGTAATGAGAAAAAAACCCTACTATTATTATGAAGAGTATCAGCTGAGTTTTGGGAAAAAAACATACTTTAAAGAACTGTTTTATTCAAAGAAAATTAGCTTCTCCCCCCACAAACTTATTGCACACCTTTCATGACTGCCTTGGGATCCTGTGCTGAAGGTAAAGCTTGAAAATACACTAGCACAAATCAGACGTTGTGTAATTCTGGCTTCTTACAGCTGTTGCCTACCTACTGGATATAAACTTCACAGACTCAAACCCAGTGCCTGGAGGGGGTTAACAATCAAATACAAAAGGAAAACAGCACTGAATAAATGTCTCAAGACTATTTCAAGTCATAGACTGGTTTATCACTTTTCTGTAAAAGTCAGTCCCATAAGACCATCAGACTCAAGATCTGCTCATATGTCTGCAGGAAAGTTACTACAGAATCACAGAGAGGGACCAAGATTTTGTTGACATTTGTTAAATGAGGCAAATCACAGAGTATCAAATTAAGCCCCAAGCGTGGTGTACTCGAGGGATGAGTTTAGTCTCAAACTTCTAGAAACTACAAAGCTAATAACAACCTGTAATTTCTACCATTAATTCAGTGGAGAAAATACATTTTACTTTGCCATTTGCAAATTCAGGCTGTAGTGTGTGTATATTTATACCATTCCTCTCTACAAGGAGGTTGGATTTCTACAAGGAGGAAAGTTGTGGCTTTTTAAAAACTCTTTTTAAAAGATTCCCTAGCAGAAAAATACAAAATTAACACATCTTATGGATGCCATTGCTGCTTTTCCCTGATTCCAGTCCTGATCACACAATCTCTGTGTTCCACTTCCTAACTTTTGCTCCTCTGAAGATGATGACGATCCTGTCATTACAAATCACCTCCAAATTAAGCATGATCAGCATCACCCAACCATAAATCAAGGTTCTAGTAAATGTTGCTTATCTGAAATCAAAGGCAAAACTCGTGTTGACTTCAATGAAGCCAGTCTTCGAGACGATAGTGTTGTGAGGTGTTTCTACATTTCATGTTCCTTTATCAGAGCTATTTAGAGAGTTGCAACAATGTACACTAAAATACATGATATGAACACTTGCAGAACTTTGTATGAACTTTGCTCAACCCATTTCTAGAAAGGCTTTTGCATATATAAGAATTATTCCAGCAGGAGTTTCTAGAAATACTTTCTGAAGGGCATACGTCTAGTTCATCACAGGCCACCTGAACTGAACTTTAGAAGTTAAAAGTAGCTATAACTGGGACAGAGATGCCCCTCACAAAACAACCTGGCTGGAACAATTACGTAGAACAATCACTGCGACCAGGGACGAAAAGTTACTGGTCTGATGTATGGATGTAAACAGACGTTCCCAGTTTTGGACTGGGATGTTTGGAAGCAGAGAAAATGCTCTTTCTAGATAATACTCTTCATTTCTCTCTATTTTCTATCCTCTGAAATAGAGCCAAAGGGATTACCTTACCACCAAAATGCTCGAGTTTTTCTTAAAAATGGGGGATTTTACAGTTCTTTCCCTTTCACAGTATAGTACCTTTTTGGAAGGAATTCTTTGGATGGTTGCACAATAAACCTCCAGCCTGGCTGGAATGGGAGAGAACATATTCAAGAGGCTGAAGAGGGTAATGGGATCACGTAACTCTGTGGAGACAAAAAGTTTGCCTGCAACTAATCTGTGGGGCTTTTTTCTTTTATTTTAATGAATTTCTAAGCTCAGTGAAGAACCACAGAGATTACAATTATGGACAATTAATATAACTTCCCAGAACACAAAATGTGCAAATTACTTTTATCCAACCTTATAAACACATGTACTCTGCTTTACTGTAAACTTGTCTTTTATATATACAGATTTTGCAGTCTCAGTGCATGTGGAATAAATCTAACTAAACTGATTAGAATTAGTAATCATTTATGTTGATAAAAATCAGCT
The DNA here is from genome assembly GCA_013397115.1 of Edolisoma coerulescens. Classification (NCBI taxonomy): domain Eukaryota; kingdom Metazoa; phylum Chordata; class Aves; order Passeriformes; family Campephagidae; genus Edolisoma; species Edolisoma coerulescens. Next base: position 265,633 of record VWZW01006398.1, on the reverse strand, counting down.
CATAAGCTACTGAAACTTTTTAAAGGGTGGCAGACGTGTGCCCGGTGCAGAATGCAGTGCCAAGGTACACAGCAGCAGCAAACAATTAGCAGGTCCTCCTCTTCTGCTTTAGAAGCAGAAGGTTCTACACTAGTCTATTAATTTCATATACTGACACGAAACTGCAGCTTACCCAGTGTCTGCTAATAAGACAATTTCATGTCTACTCTGTTTAATACTGTTAACTGATTTCCTTCTTACTCTGCCATCAACAGGCTTGGGTAAAAATTAAGTGTTCCCATTTTAAGGTTTGCTCTCAACAACCTGAGAACAAAGTTTTGACATGGCAGAATCTGCCCGCTCACTACAGTTTATATCAATCTACAGTCCTGCCTACAAACCTACACAACTTCTAGAAATATTAGCTCTTCTCAGAGCTGCCAGGGCACCAGTTTTGCAGCTACCAAATGATAAAATTCAAAGCCCACTTGAAGATAATTTAGCAAAATTCACAAGACTTCATTAGTTCTAGGTTTTGTTACCTAATACCATACAAAACAACTAGAATTCAAGTACCACATAGGTATTATCTACAACTATTAAATGCTTACACTTTAGATAAGCCATTCTATCTACAGGAAATGTTGCCATCTTCTACGAACTCTCTCTTCTACAAAGAGCTTTCCTTTATGATACAGAAGCCTACTAGGGGAATTAGTCATATTGCCACATAAGTCTCCAAGGGAAAACCAGTAATACAGGTAGTTATCACAATTTAGTTGTAAACTGTTGTGTGCATTGTGACCCTGAATTCCACTTGATATGGGAAAACAAAACATAGATTCACTTTTATTTCTTGCTTGACCAAAGCAAACAGATTGTGGCCTGGACATGTCTCTATACATTTGTATTTGTTTATGTGTACTCTGTCTTGTTAAATATTACAATACTCTGCCTGGCACAGCCAGGTTTTACTCCTGGGCAGACAGGGCTTTAAGCTCTGGTAGAACTGGCATAATCTTAATGAAAATAATTTTCCAAAATGTTGAAATACAAAATCTCTCAATTATAAGTAAAGCTTTAAGTATGGAAATTAAGTACAACTGAGTTGAAATTTGAAAAGCAATGTTACAGAAATATGCTTAAAGAAAGCACCTAAACCATTAGAAACATCCAGTGAACTTGGACAATATTTCTGATGTTCTCTGACAAGCCATACAATGCTGCAACATAGGAACTGTCTTAAAACATACATGCATTTAGAAGACACAAAAATTTAGCAGCTATGTCAAACATATTCCAGAATAAAAACTGTCCTAAAAATGAAGGTTTTACAAGCTTCAACTTAAAGCCACTTCAAACTGTTTTCATTGCCATAATGATATTTCATATTAAAAGTCCTCTTCTAATGTTAATTTTGTTCATTTCATTTAAGTCCATGGTTTCACTAATCTCTTTTGATGCTGAGCTCCCTAAGACTAGGGGGAGGGAGGTGCTGAATCATAGCAAATGTTTATATTTCCTCACAGAATATATCACTGAACCAGCCTGAATACTTCATGAATAAGATTGTGAAGATCATAACAGTCAAATACAAAATCTGCTTTTTAAAATCTAAACCGTATTTGTAGCAATTAAAATAGTTGACCACATCAACATTTTAACCTAAAGAACCATTAGGAATGTATGCAATTTATCTAACGAGTAATTTTGAGCATTCCACAGAAAAATCCATCTTCAAGAAATTCCTATCACCTCCTAGTTATTGATTTGCAGATTATTAGTCAGCAGATTTTCCATCATTATTTAAATAAGGATAAGATGAGAAGCAAAATTTCTGGTTTAGGAGGTTTTCCTACCTCCCCCAGTGTAATCATGTACCATTACCCATCGTTCATTCAGCAAAGGTGATTCACTTCTATTATCATTTGTGTTTAATAAAAACCAAGTATTTCTCCAGACTTACTGAAATAGTGGACATAGAGTGGACAGTGAGCTGTTTTGGGGCCCAAAGAATAGAACACCTAAAAACTATGAATTAAATGAATATTTCTACGTGTTCAGAGGGGATCCATAGTGGGAAGATTGCTTATATTACTGGGTTCTGCATACGTGAGTATCAAAACGTACAATTAGTGGTCCTTGTATCTATACCAAGGAGACATCTATTTGTCTTTTATTTCTTTTATAAAATCAAGATATCTGAAAACAGGAAACTTTTGTTGGATCTCAGATATTTCATTTCATGTGTGTAGGTCAAATGGCTCTGTGTTCTCTCTGCTGAAACAGAGCAATGTAATTTCAGGTTGTATAATTTTATACCAAAGACTGCAAGACAGTTTGAAGATGTCATTGACTGTAATACAAATCAATATTAAATTATCTGTACAGGAAACATTTTCAAAAGATGGTCCATCATGATTTCTCATAGGATCATGGATTTCTAGGATCATTCTTTACTAACTACTATAAGCTATTACAGTTTATCTCCCTCTTCAATTATTTACAGGTCAAACCAGCCAAGTGATACTGCTTTATATATATTACATGTAATGTACTTGGTTTGTAACTTACTATTGCCACGCAAAACCACGAAGATAAAAGTTTCTGAATAAAGACATTTGTTTCATTTGAGAATGTACATGAAGTCATACGCTAAGTGATGCAAAAGGCTGTCCTTTAGGCATTCCACCTTTCTTTAAAATAATGCATTAAATATACATATATGTAAAGAGTACTGCAGTGATTACTCTGCAGCATAATCTTTAAATGGCTATAGTCTGTACATCTTTAGCCTGATGTCGATTACACATTTAACAGATTAGTCATTTCAAATCACCTTAAGACCTTCATCCCATTTCTATCAATTTCTGTGTATATGAAAGCACATTTCAAAGCCTCCTCATTGCTGCCTTGTAAAATGCCTCATGACTGTCAAATGGAATTTATTTCTCAGCCAAGCAGTATAAAATACATTTCACAATACAGTAACACAAACACAATAAAAAGAAGAGCCTATCAAGTGTGCAGATAAAGGGAAGGGAATTCTTTCCTGTCATTGCCAGAGAGGCAAGACACCTCAACAGCAAAAAAATAGAAAAATCACAACCAAACCCCACATCACGGTTATAACCTCTAAAAAAAAGTTCACACATTGAAGCCTCATATGGGTCTGTTTTGATTTGTGAGGAGTGTCACTGGTGGTTGGAAAGGCTTATGCTAAATGTTCCAGACAGCTGATGCAACCACCTCTGCATCTGCCAGTTTGCAGCATGATGCTTCTAGAGCAGTGGGGCTGGCTGCCCTTAAAGACTTGAAGGAGAAAGGGAAAAAGGTGGAGATTCTCCACCGCAAGAACTAACACCCATATCCCCGCAAAAAGCAGCTACCCGCCTACAGCATTAATCATCAGGAGCTGGACCCTTAATGCGTTTTTTAATCCAGTTTGAAAACTGCGAGGTGGCAGCTCACAAAGGTCCAACTCCACAGACAATGAGTACCCACCCGAGTTCGACAGCTTCCCCAATGCCCGTATTTAATTCCAATTAAACACGGCCATCCCCATCGCAGCAGCGAGCACGCCCTGCCACCCCTCGGGATGTCACGGCACCCCCGCCGCGGCTGAGGCACGGCCATGGCAGCCCCAGCCGGCCGAACTTCGGGTCCCCTCCCCGCGTTCCAGGGGCTGCGCTGGGCGAAGGCAGCGGGAGCGCGGCCCGCAGCGCTCCGCTCTGCGGCGGGGTGGCCGAGGACGTGGTTGGGAAGGAGGAGACACGCCGAGAGCCCTGGGGAAGAGGAGGGACCGACAGCGGGAGGGGGAAGGCGAGAGGGGAGTCAGGTCGGAGACTGCACGGTCGGGAGCGAGGGGAAGGAGTGGAAGCCCGGCGGGGGCTCCCGGGGCGGCGGCGGGCGGCAGGAAGGGGCTGTCGGCTCTTTCCTGTCTCCGTCCCCCGGTGCAACCTGACCGCCTCCCCCGGGCCGTGCCCCAGCCCCGCCGCGCCGCCCGGCGTGCCGGACCCTACCTTCGCCTGCAGATACTGGGGGTAGTAGTAGGTGGTGTACTGGGGGTACATCTGCTGTTTCCACACTTTGCCCATGAAGCTGGAAATGTAGCCTGCAGTGC